>QKYT01000098.1:124362-168691 GCA_003550305.1 Glomus cerebriforme | reverse complement strand
AATAAATTCACACGATAAAAAAAATTCTCAATTAAAATTCTCCCGTTTAAAGGGTAAACATAAATTTAATTTGATCCGTATCAAAATTTTGTTATGATATCATCAATATCATTAAACGTTTAACTGTTTTTTTGGCAAATAAAAAGTTGATCGGATATCTGATCTTTTTTTTTTTCGAATCTGCCACATGAAAAAAAAAAAAGTATTAAAAAATTTTTTAAAGTTTATTAAATACTTAATTTATAAATTAAGCCAATCTGCCTATAAATGGAACATACACAAGGCATGAAACGACTGAAACGTGCATATTAATAATAATACATCCTCTAAATGAAAATATATTGTAAACATTAAAGTCCCAATTTTGGTTTTATTCAAAAAAAAAAAACGAAAAAAGACGTAATTGATGTAATTAGGCGGGTGGAAAATCATAAAATTCTATGTGCAGTTAAAAAAGAATAAATTTGAAGAAAGAAGACACATATTTTTTTTGCCATTTCTCTATTTATTATGTTTATTATATTTTATATGGTGAAATGGTGAAATAATTTTAGTACATCTATACGAAACTAGTTTTATGAATAGTTTCCCTTTCATAGAAAAAAAAATTATTTTATAGAATGTCACGAAAATAACTTGTTATAAACAGGTTAAAAATACTAAATACCCCCCCACCAGACTCGACATGCGAGGTAGTGTAACCATTCTTTTGCATTTTACTTTTTTTTCCCCCCGCAGTAACAAATTTCAATTTCCCGCCAAAAAAAAAAAAAATCAATGCATTATTGACAAGATGCTCTGATGCACGGATACTTTTTCATCACAGATTTTTGATTCAAACTTATACAAATATGTAATATATATATATATATAATTTTTTTTTTTGATAAAATAATTTGATTTCATATGATTTATAAATAAAAAAAGGTAATAACGAATAATATTTTTACAAAATTCAAAATGTTTTTAAAAAAATATTTTAATTAATTATTATTTGATTTGTTTAATTCTAACCCTCATATAAATTCTATAAATGAATAAATTCTTTACTTCCGATTAACTCCGATAATAATCCTCCGTTACTCCGAAAATAAATAATAATACTTACATGGGTTCTTATGTTTTCTATAAATATTAAATAATATACTATTTTTGTATAATTCTTTTTTGTCGATAGATAATCTAGATGGTTTTTTTTTGTTTTTTTTTTGTTTTTTGTCTATTTATTTTTGTTTAGTCATGTGATGCACAGTATGAGTCACGTAACTACCGCAGTAACACGTTATGAAAGAAACTCACTAACACATTTGTAGTCTTAAAAAGAGGGCTACTGTTGATACAAAAGATAAAACCATTCACAATTTCACATGCCTTTTTAACGCCGTAAATTTGTTCATTAAAATCTTCTCATTATATAAATGAAATCTTATTTTAAGAATTCCTGGCCCATTTCGTTCTTTTTTGGAGCAAAAGAAAGGAAAGCTTATCATGATTACATCATGATCAAGAACATTCTAATTACTTAACAAGTAACTCATAGATAAAAAAAATTATAGTGTACACGGATACTAACATAAAAGGTCAATTTCCATGTTTATATACAGTATATTTAAAATACAGTCAGACCTCTGTATAGTCACCTAATTGGTTCCTGCAAAATCAGTGATTGTATAGAGGTGTGCTTATATAAAGGTATTAAAACTTAATTTCAGCCAAAATTAGTAAATTATAATGCGGATATTTCCATTTTTGGAATAGCAATTTTACATAAAAAAATTTAACTTTTGTCTAATTCCTAAAAGGAAATTTAAATTTCNTAATTCTGGCTAAAAATATTTTTGACTGAAATTATAGTGATTATGTAGAGGTTTAATTATTAATAAAAATAATATGTACGTTTAGAATTACAAGGTGATAGTGATTATAGCTGANTTGTGATTATAAAGAGGTAATTTAATATAATTTAAAACTGTTTCTCAAAATTGGGTGCTTATAAAGAGGTGTGCTTATATAGAGGGTGACTATATAGAGGTCTGACTGTATACTTTTTTAAAACTTTGTACGAATGTAATTAAAATTAATTTAATTAAAAATTTTAATTCGGAAAATATAAAATCATTATTAAGTAAATTAAAAAAATTTTTTTGTTTTACAATTTACAAAGCTATAATATTAATAAAAAAAATATAACGCGTTTTCCTTTTTTTTCGGCTTTTGTGATACCTGTAGTATACTATAATCGGATTGTGGCTGATTGTTTTATTGTTGTTGTGGCGTAGTTGCGTGATTTTACATCGGATATTTTTTACGGATGAAGATTTGCGATTTAGTTCAATCAGAATCGGAATTATACCGATTCAAAAAAATTGGGGGAATTTATGATTTTTTTTTTCATTCTATCCGAATATTCTTGGAAGAAAAAGGTGTAATTTAGAAAAATAAAAAAAAATTTCCATTTGGTACACTGTAACACTAATAAACAAACAATAAAATTTAACGAGCCACAAATTGTGATAAAAATAGAATATGATGTCAAGCCACATACTTTAGCAACTTCCTTGTCACGTTGTCAATTGTCACCAGTGTCACCTGTCACAAGTTGGTTGTACAAAGGGTGAAAACTAAAAAAAGATATGCAACCTTTAAATATTGTTTGGTTCACGCGGGAAGGACGGAATTTTTTTTTTAAAAAAATATTGATTTACTATTTTAGATGTAGTCATACATATAGGTATTAGAAATTATTCGGATAAAATTTAACCGTATCTGATAAATATTAAAAAGAAAAATGACGATTTGTGGCTTAAACGATTTTTGAGATTTTCAAATCTTTCAACGGAAAATTCGATTCTTGGATAAGTTTTGTTCTTTCTTTTCTAACTTAAATTAGTTTTTTCGTGAGAAAAATTTCTTTAAGCCTCTCTTTTTTTTCATCTGAAAAATGACATAAAAATTTCTCGTTTATGCCGGGTTTAAAAAAAATTATATATGGATTTGTAATGAATTGTAATTGATTTGTCAAATAATGTTTAAAAAGAATGATTGTAGATTATATTTGCTATTGTAATATAATGAATCGTATATATTATTAAACAAGAATTACAAATAATAGTTTCTTTTTTTTTCATAGAATATAACAATTGCATGAGGAAGTCTTAAAAATTAATAAGATCCATTTTTGGTTCGATAGATCGTTATTAGGTTAGATAATACCATATCAGAATATCAGGTAATATACAGTACAGTATATGAGAATAATTTTTTTTATATTAGCGATTAGCTGATAAAAATACCTTGTAATTATTACTCTAGAATTGTGAATATATTACTTATAAGCAAAAATAAAATTTAACTAAATCTTGACTGCCATAAATCAAATGAATTAAACATATCCACAATATTTCACGTGATATTTTAGAAATTTACTTTTAAAAATGCAAGATTAACATTAATGTAGGCCAGAATTAAACATTTAACATTGCACATCTGATTATTAAATAAATTTTTATTACTAAAGAAATAAATTTTTATTCTCGAATGTAAAATAAAATTAACGATTTTTGGATGATATATTTTTTTATAGTATATACGGCATTAGTTAGTAAGTATTAATGAAAAAAAAAAAATATGGAAATACTCGGTAAGGTATATTTGCACAGCGGAATTGTAATGTTACAAGCTTACAATAGGATGATATTATGCATTGGAAGATTGGAAGATTGGA
Source organism: Glomus cerebriforme (assembly GCA_003550305.1). NCBI lineage: Eukaryota > Fungi > Glomeromycota > Glomeromycetes > Glomerales > Glomeraceae > Glomus > Glomus cerebriforme. The sequence goes on along the minus strand of QKYT01000098.1, from coordinate 164,967 downwards.
AGATACCATGTTTTAATAATTAATATGGTTTATGAGTTAAATATTGGAAAAATAAAAACTATCGTCCAATTATCTAATATACAGATAAAAACTGAAATAATATTGGAAAATATTGTAGTAAGTGAATCAGTCCTGGTGCAAATTATTTGATTTAATATTTGATTCAAATATCTAAATCATTTTAATACATTATATATATACAGCATGAAAATTAATAAAGGAAGACTATTTGAAAGATATATTTGGCAAAATACCAATATTTTGGATATAGCATAGTCTTAATGATTGACCGACCGATATAATACCCCAAATTAAAGCTTTTAGATCTTTTTTTGGAAGATTGTTTTTGCCTTTAATTGTGAATGATATCTTAACAGTTTAAAGAGTTTTATAATTGTTTATTTCTAATTTCCTATCCAACTACTGAACTAATGTTCACATTATTGTCACATCAAAATACAAAAAAACATCGTTTTCTCATGCATTTCATAAAAACTACCAGGAAAATTACAAAATTATTAATGATGAAAGGTAAGGCGTAACACAGTATAAATCCTATTTCTACTGTTCATGCTAAGGTTTGGTCACTTTTTATTAGATTACCTCTGATCCTTGTGTAAATTACAAATGAGTTTGAAACAAATGCGAGAGAGCGATCTTGTCAAAGTTCTGGAAGTATCAAGATGAGAATGTAATCCTAATTGCCAAGGGGAATCGTGTCGTGCATATGGTAAATTTGCGGATCAATTTAAAAATGCCTTTTTCTAATATATATGTCAAGAAGTATCGGATCAAAGAGCATGTATTCTTCAATATTTAGTTTGTGCGTATATATTAATTACCTAGTTCAGCTTATTATTCTTCAGGTACAAAGGATCTAGAAACAGTCAGAGGTTTCATAAGGTCTGTCTAATTTATAATGATTTATAGGGCAATCTCTAGCCAACTGAGATAGAAAGTCTTTGAAGTATAATTCAAAAAACTACCCAATTTGGTTAACCCAAATCAGACAGAAGATGCTATTCTGTTAAAATTGTGGACAGGATTCAAAAGGGATCAAAATTTTCATTTTTATTTATTTCATTTTCCTAAAAATTGTCCTATATTTTTGATAGTGCTATTCTGTCATCGAACAATCTCTAAAGATGCATTTAGGAATTTCAAGCGGTAAGAACTAGTGTATTTGTTTAGTTCACAATATAACTTCCCCTAGGGACCGGGATTAGATTGAATTTGGAACCATTGATTCAGGAAAGCAGCCATCTAATGGTTGCTCTGCTCGGGAAGACGCATTTTAATATTTCACCATGATGCATTTATAAATGTTATAGTCGTCAAAATACCACTTTCACCATACAGAAAATGTAATTATTGATTTGTTTTATATTCAGCAGGAAATATTTGCGGTTATGGAGAGAAATTGGGTTTTTAATTAGTAATAGAAATGGCAAATGTATAAGAATAAATTTTTTCTGGAATGTTTTTTTGAAAATTGTAAAGAACATTATTTTCTTTTAGCAGGTAGGGATAAAATGAAATTGGGTAGTGAATGTAAATATTTTATTTTCAGTATACATAAATATAGAAGTAAAATTTTCACCTATCTATTATATAAAGAATTAAGAGAACTTTTCCAAATTTTAAATCCAAAAATCCATATCAAAATTTAGTCTGACGATCAATGATTAACGATTCGATTTACGACGCATTCATCTTATCGTCACTTGAATGACGAGATCTTGTCATACCATAACTTTAAATGTTACATGTACCGTATTCACCGCAATTTATAAGCCAGAAAAATTACCCGCAAATAACCTTGCTTTTATTTTAGATCAAACTACTGTGAATATAAATTTTTAGATCTAGACACAATTATTAAATATGGGAAAATCGAAAAATAAACCTCGAGTTAAAGGAAATGTACAGCCAGCAAGTAGCAGGTTCGAATTGGTTTATTTCACACATTTTAGATCGTATTCTTTTTAATTATATTTTTGTTTATAGTCGAGCTGCAGAGATTATTGCAACGAGTGGACAAGTGCCAATTACAAACTTAGGAGGGTTTGCACAGTTTTTGGGCGGGACAACATTTTCAGGCGCAACAACAAGTGATATAGATAGTGCTTTTAGTAGCGGAACTCTAGATCCTGAGTTAGTCATTATATTTAAAAAGTTATCTAAACGTGATCCTACTACTAAACTAAAAGCATTAGAAGAACTTGAAGCATACCTAAAGAGTAAAGAAAGAAATGAGAAAGAATTAGTAGGAATTCTTGATGTATGGGTAAATATCTGTAAGATTTTTGATTTTTTACTTGTATTAAATGATTTGATAAAAGAATATTAAACCATATTGAATTTTTAATATAGGCAAAATTATTTGTTAAATTGGGGATTGATGTAGATCGTAGAGTTAGATATGCTACACATTCTTGTCATTTTATTATTGTGACAATAATAAAAAAAAAGATTGCACCTTTTCTTAAAGAAATTCTTCCCATTTGGGTAATTTCTTTGTTTGATCAAAGTAAAGATGTTGCTAGGATAGCTAATGAATCATTTCAAGTTAGTCTTTAATAGAAATAATTTGTTACTATGAGTTTGAGTACAAGAAAAACTTAACTTAAATTGGATATTTTAGGCAGCTTTTCCTCCTGAAAAACGAAGTGATGTTCTGATTTTTGGTCAAGAAGAAATATTATCTTATATTACAGAGATAATTTTATATAAAACTCCTGAAACATTAAGTAGGTTTTGTTTTTTTTTTGAAAGATATTTAGATTCATTTCGAGGGAGAATCATTCATGTTTAAAATGAAGATTTTTGTTAATATCTTATGTTTAACATTAGGTGATCCTCGATTCACGTCAAAAGAGGACATGAACTCTAAATATCTTAGAGTTGTTGCAAGTTCATATTATGCTGTTGCTCATATTATAAGTCAATTGAAAGAAGACGAATTAAAAAAGAGCTCGCAACAATACAATGGTTTATTTGATAATAGTAAGTTTTGGGCAAATTTGTCCAATGACAATTCACTCGTTCGAAAATCTTGCTATAGTTTAATAAAGATTTTGGTGAATAGATGGCCATGTAAGAATATGTTCAATTAAAATTTTGTTTGTTTGTTTTGCTTGCTTTTAAACTATTTAATTTATTTGTCCCTCTTTTATAATAGCTGAGATTGAGAAACGATTGGATATGTTTAGCAATACATATCTAATGAAAGTTTTTAATGATAAAGATACAAGTGTTCATGGAGATTTATGGGATTCTCTTCTCGTATTTAGCAGACGTAGGTTTATATTATAAATTAAATTTATTACGATATATACTATAAATTGACATTTAATATTTTCCTTAGAGTTTCCCAAGTCTTGGTTAATAGCTAGTAAAAAAAAACCGATGTTGCCAAAATTATATAATTTTCTCCGGTCTGGTGCTTATGGATCAGTGAACATTTCATACCCAAGTATATTAGCATTAATTGGTCATTTTCCCCAAGAGGTTTGTTATAGTTAATTTGTATCAAGAAATATTATTAATTGAAATTACTTGTAAAGATTCAACATTTGGATTAATAATATGTATTTTTACTCTTAGTTAATAGATTCTGATCAAAAATTCTATGAAGAATTCTTTTCTAATTTTTGGAAAGGTCTATTAAATCCTACTATTGATCGATCTAATTCCAACGTATTTCTAAAAGCATATAGTGAATGTTTAGTATATTATATCATTAAGTTGGGGTGAGCTTTTCTATTAATTTATTTTCGCTTTTGGATAATATTTCTGACTAATATTTTTCCATACCAAATTTTGTCTAGGAAGTTAGAAAATGAGAATAAGCAAATTTTTATTATTGAAAATAATTTTTTTGGTTTAATTGAGACTTATTTAATGGGACTTAGGGTGAATAAAAAGATTTACAATATTTATATTAATACATTTACAGGTGTTCAATTTTTAAAATATTTAATAATTTAATTTTATCAATTTAGCTTAATACCAAATTTCATGCAGAGCAAATGTGCTCTATTATAGCAATGCACATCTCTCTATTGTTTTCTAAATTACAAGGAACAGGTTGGTAATTTGATGATGTTTATTGTATTTCATGTTAGTTAATTTTATCTTTTAAATTATTTTTTAGCCGCATTAAAAGTTTTGTCTAAAAAGCTTGAAGAGCTAATTGCAACCGTTATAACTAATGGAACTGTCCCTAATCCTGGTCTAAATCCTGAGAATGATTATGTCGAATTCTCTCAAAGACTTTCAAGTCTCCTTATTTCACTGAAAAGTCGACAAGAAAATAATGAACTTTCCACCATGGTTTGTATATAACTTTATTTTATTCTTTAAATTTATTTCAAATTGTTATTAAATTTTTAATTTTTTTTTAGTTGACAACTCTAATAGATAAGACTTTCCGTTTGGCATTAGATAAATGTAAAGAGAATAATGGTATGGGTTTTAATATATTAATTCAATAATTTTAGAAAATTATTATCTGAAAGTGAATTGAAATTCAACCAATCAAAAGGTTGTTCCATAGGATTGAATCTTTTGTTGTCAAATTTGATGAGGAATTTCTCCAACATTATTTTCAACCATTCAACTACTACACAGGTATTTGATAATTTATTAGTAATATTTTGTTTATCGTATCGAAATATATTTTAATAATATTATTATAATAGCCATTAGACGATTTTATCAAATCCACATTTAATAATCTTGTAGCAACTTGCCCATTAAGTGCACTTGATTATTTATTTGAATTCATTTCGATATATTTGTCTAACGTACAAGAGTCACAGGCTCAGGAAAGGTGGCATGATCTCATTCGAATTTTATTAGATTTCAACGGGTTGAAGAAAAAACTTGAACGGACTCGTCTTTTAATAATCAAAGTGAGTCGTAAATTCTTTTTAATCTTAAATATTTATCAATAAAACATATAAACTTTTAGTTAATGCTAATTTGATTTAGATTTCTAATATTAAACCTTCGAGCTCATTGATTGATGATCAATTTAATGAATTCTTGATTTCCCTCACTAATGAGTTATTAAATGATAAAATTGATATAATTACCAAAGAGTTGGCTGAATCAGTTTTAGAAATCACGCTTTTATCCAAAGGTACATGTTAAAATCTTTAATCAAATCTATTAATTCCTTAAAATTATTTATTATTGTTAACTTTAATAATTTACTTATTCTCTACTTATAAGTTTCCTTATTGACTCAAAAGACCAAGTTGGAAATATCGAGTCACTTTTCAAAAGCAATTATCGATTTTGCACATTCTTATTATGTCGTTTCTGAAGATTCCGTCATACCCAATGACGTTATAGTTTTAGTTTTGCGTATTTTCACAAAATTATGTGGTGATTTGCAATTCATGGAAATTATATTGGAATCCCATTTATTATCAATTTCTTGGTCAATATTTGAGCTTACTTTCATGGAAGTTCATGAAAGTTCTGATTCAGAAGTTATTAAAGATATTGAATCATTAGTTCAAAATTGCTGGAATCAAATTTCTAATTATTGTCGAACTAATCATAAAGAAGATGCAGTATTTAATCACATATCTCAACAAATCAAAGAATCTATTTTGAATATTCACTATGCTGTCAGGTAATAAAACGTGACTTTTCGTGTATTGAATTCTTGATAAAAGTTAATTTGATTATTATTTTTTAGTCCTACAAATTTTGCACAACGTGTTTTGAAATTATATGCAAGTCTTTATCAACATGAACGGGTGACGTCACAGGAGCACGTTGTACCTTTTCTTTTTAGCGATAAAGAATGGCGTGAACTCAGTGAACCTTTGTTAGCTTCATCTATTGATCCTTCTCTCAGTATCATTGATCCAATGATATTAATAACTTCTAATGATGAGAAGAAAACTGATGAAACACAATCTATTATATATGATACCTATGGATTAAGTGCTTATGCACGGTTAGGTCTATTTGTCATAGAATTAATAAACAAGATTGGTATTACGTCATTCTTTAGTACTAAGAATTCGGCAATAGATGCACAAAATACTCATTGGGTGCTTTCAGAATTATTATTAATGCATATTTTATGTACTGATATCTATCGGTTACGTAAGAAAGGACATCATCTTTGGGATGCAACTATTACCGAAGAAAGTAATTATCATGGATTTAAAGCATTTCTTGTAGAATTTCGTATGATATTAAAACATTATGAGACATATATGATACAAAATTCATCTATGGATTTAAAATCACTTACAACAAAGATTAAGTCTGCAGATATTTCTGAGTCATGCCCAGTAATTGATTTATCAAGTTTATTGGTTGACACTTTGAGACGTTCACATGGAAAATATTCGTATTATTGGGCAAGAGCTTTACAAGTTTTGTTTACAACCATCTTGGAAGAAATAGATGTAACAATTGTTGATGCAGAAGAATTTTTTGAAATCATTCAATCGGAATCATCTAATTGTGAGTTTAATTTTTATGATTTGCAATTTTTTTAGTTGTATTACTAATTTATAATGTTCAATTAATTAGATAATCTCGTCACTAAAATGGCTTCAATTTTGTCGCTAAAACCATTTTTTGATACTTCCAAAAAATTCAAAAATTTTCAGACCGATTTGGTTAATAAGTTGTGTGATTTAAGCGCAACTGATATTTGCAATACGGATACTTCATCTGCAAACAAAGGTATTGTTGTAATTAATATATCTTTCACAGCATAGTCAGGTTCTTAACTTTATTCTCTCTCTCACTTTTTAAGAACTAGAATATTTATATCTTTTGACAATTACCACCACGAGAGATGACGAGTATTTCCTAAAGCCAAAACATGCAATAGGCTTATTGGAATGTATATTGAAATGGCACGAGGCTGAAGATGCTAAATTATTGTTTGACCCTAAATATACCTATATTCAAATTCAAGTTTCGCGCCTTTTTATTTCCATTATTTCACCTATACAAAATTCTCAAGGAATGCATTGGGATTTTATTTTCCAGTGTCTTCAGAATTGGTTAAAAGTAATATTTTTTTTTTTTGATATATATATATATATATATTTTTGGTTCTCTTTTCTCTTTTAATAATTTCTAATTTGTATTATTCAATGTAGGAAAATGTTCATTTGGTACTTCGATATGAAGCCATTTATTTGTTTTGTCGCTTAATTTGTTTTAATCTTCAGCTTGAAACTATGGATGAATCCAACAAGGTAATTTAATTTGACTTTGTATATATATATGTTTTTATACTTTTAAGTTAAACATTCGATTAATTTATCAAATTAAGATCGAATCTGATGAGACATCAAATGAAGGTTTATGTAAATACTTCTCTGTGTATAAAACGACCATAGATGAACAATTATTATATTTCTTTTTCCAAGAAAAAGGTAAATTATTTGTCATTACGAAAATTTTAACTTTATTATTAATATTAACATGAATATTTATAAAGACCATCAGAAAGAAGATTTTTCAGAACAATACAATGGATACTTAGAAATTTTATGTGAAGCAGTTCAAGATTTGTCTAAGTCGTTGTTAATTAACAATAAGGATGAGGTATTGTTATCTTAATTTTTTTCATTTCAATACATGATCTTTTTTGAAATATTTGTTTATAATATTTGACGTTTATTTTAGCTTTATTCCTTGTTAACGGTGCCTCATGATGGAATACAAAAATGTTCTTATAAACATCTTCATGTCCTAATTGTACAAAAGACAATGAGATTATCAGAAGAATTAGAATTTACGAATGGTTCATATATACAAATCAATAATTGAGATGTTGATGAATGTATTTTGTTTATTTTATTTAACATATTTTGACATATTAGCAGACGAAACAATAAATGCGCAATTTGATAAAGGATTGATATCCTTAATTATGCAGACACATGAAAATAGTTATGATATTCACTCAAATAGCACCGATGATTTTGTAAGCATTATTTATTCCTTTTTCAAATATCAATGTTTTTGTATCTCATTTTTTTTTTGCTGCTTTATTTGTTAGATTGCACATAAGATATTCGGATATTTACTTGGTTGGATGCTTGTCTTTGATCACTTTGAATATGCGGTATAAATTTTAGATGATTATCTATCTAATTTACTGATTTAATTTTTATTTTAATAAAATTTTCTTTTTATTTGTAATATAGTCATTTAAGATCAAATCACAACTTGTATCATATCTAAAGGAATCAGATATAACATCGAATTTGTTTGCATTTCTATTCGACACGTTAGGATTGGCTGGATCTAATAAGCCATATGATTTATCAAAATGGGATATTTCTGGATTTTACATTGAAGGTAATTGTTATTTTATTTATTTATTTATTTTTTTTGAATCAACTATTATTAACTCGGATTTATTAGGGTTTGAAATTCAGTATAGTTTTGATTTTGGATTTCCTTTACTTTGCGCACATTTGTATTATCGTTCATTAAAGCATATGCCATCAATTATTAGGTATGTAATGATATTTTTATTATATATTATAATATGATTTTATTCATTAATTTAATTTCATTATACTAGAATATGGTGGTCAGAATGTAAAAAAAGGCAATTAAGTATTGCTATTGATAGGTATATAATAAAATTTTTTGCAAGTTCATATCATATTATTTATTTAATGATATATTCACCTATACTTTATATTCTAATTTAGCTATACGGAAAAGTATTTCAGTCCTATTATAATCCAAAATCAACTTGAAATGCTTCAAAGTAAAGATGTCAGATCACAATTAGAAGATGATAAATTCTCGATAAGGATTGCTCGTAGCACAAATGAAGTGATTGCCTCATTTATTGTTGATGAATATATTATGGAACTTAGCGTTAAAATGCCAATTAATTTCCCATTACGTCAAGCAGAATTTGGTACCTTGGAAAGAATGGGTACAACAGAAGTTACAGATCTTAAATGGGCAAAATTGCCTGTTCAAACTGTGGTTAATTCTCAGGTAATTTAGTTATTTATTAAATCGTGTTATTTTATTTTTAACGTGCAAGATCTATCTCTAACAAATTTATTTTTATTATAGAATGGTAATTTGGAAGTTGCGTTGAATTTATTTAAAAATAATATAAATCTTCGGTTTAAAGGAGTCGATGATTGTCCTATATGCTATTCTGTTGTAAGTCTTGATGATAGATCTTTGCCAACTAAAAAATGTAATACTTGTAAGAATAAATTCCATCCTGCTTGTCTTTACAAGGTAAGTTTTATCAATGTTATTTCGTTAATTTCTTTATTTTTTTTCAGTATTTAATATCTTTTCTTTTTTTTAAAAAAAACTTTTAGTGGTTCCGTAGTTCAAATTCAACAAGCTGTCCTTTATGTAGAAGATTATTTTAATAAATTATTTTTTAAATGATATTTTTTACTTATATATGTATTTATTGTTTCTAATTCATGTACTGTAGCTAGGAAAATCTAAAATTTTATCATAATAAATTATTCTTAAAATTTTTGGATTTTTTTTTTTGATATCCGAAAATTAAATTTTTTTCTGGAAACTGTGAAAAAAAAAGTTTTTTTTTTTTTTTGATTTATTCGTCGAATAATTTTGTACATATATATAAAATGCCTGTAAAGATTGTATTATTACTAGAGATGAATATTAAAAATCATCCATTTTATTTAAGTGTTAATAAAAATAGTTATAATTGAATATATTGTTAACGTGTAAATCAAACATTGTTACAGATTTTTGGTTAAAAATCATATGGATCAACTTTTCTTCCCGGTATAGTACCGCACCCACTACCAGAAATACCAATATCCTTATTTTTATCAACTTTCTTTTTAGATTGATTAGGAGTCACACGTCGTTCATTTACACCACCTTCGGGTGGTAAATGAAAAGTTTCAATGGTAAATTTTTTACGACGTAATTTAAATCCTAAATTATTACCGCCACCTGATAATACTGATAATTTTGTAGATGGTGGTACAAGTGAATTAAGTGTTGGTAATTTATGAACATGAAATAATCCATGATATGTTGCACTATAAATTGCATTGGTTGTTGCTGGAGATCCTATAAAAAAAAGGTTACATTAAATTTAAAGAAATTATGATACAAAAATAACGTTAATAATAATAATAAATACCTGCAAATGATTCAACTTCTACAACTGCATCACACATGTGTTCAATTCTTCTGATGAATGAGGATGTTTCTGAAGATGATGATGTATATAAGTGAGCTGGAATTGTAATAACAGCTGCACCAAATGAAAATCTTAGTAAACCGCGTAAAGCATGTAAAAAAACAAAAAGATCCTTGAATGAAATCATAAATAAAATTAATTAATTAATTAATTCGCATAATCAAAACCTTGCATATTTGATATAAAAATTCAATATAACAACTTACATGAGATGAATTTGATTGCCATGATGGTGAAGATATTGAATGTATTCCAATTCTAAGAGCGTTTCTTTCAACATTTGATGGTGGGTTTAATAAAGAATTAAAATGATTTTCTTCAATAATTTTACGTATTTTATCCAAAAGTGCATTATAAGGATTATAATTTCCTATTATTTCATCACTTTTTTTGTTTAAATTAATCATTGTCACTAAAGTATTGTCCATAATAATATTTTGAGGTATTAATTTTGTTAAATCAAAAGTTGAACGAAATGGTTTTTCAATAGATTGTTGAGATTTTATTCCAGAATCATTTAAGAATTTATTTTGAATATTGGGCTTATTTTTTACGCTCGATTCAAATTTTTTTAATCCTTTATATCGCCACGCGATTATCATCTTCTCTTCTGATTGTGTAATACTTTCTTCATTGTCATCATCTTCTTCAATTTCATTTACTAACCAAGGTAATCCCATCATAAAATTTTTTGAATCTTCCTCTAACGTGCTTAATAAAACATGATGTCCTGATGCAATTCCTTGTGCTAAAAAATATTTTAAAAGTAATCTAGCGTATTCCGTATGTCGATCCTCTTTTATTAATAATACACTTCCAATTGGAATACCTCCACCAAGAATATGTTTTTGAAGATTTATTAGTCAAGGAATAAATTAAATGTATTGTTCATTGATTTAGTAAACCAAAAGGATATCATCAAGTGATGGTAATCCAGTAGAAATTAATAATTGTCCATTGTATGGTGATAAACGTGTTCCTTGAGGAAGTTTAGCTTGACTCGTTTGAACTTTCTTTTTGAAAGAACTCATTATTCTGTATTCTGGCAAGTGAATTTTTATGGTGACCAGCTTATATAGGATGACGATCATTGATTAGCTGTGTAATATATGCGGCAAAAATAGTATGATCCAATATACAGCATTATGTCAATTTGTAATACATGCACTAAATATACGCATATCTAATACATTTTTTATTATGTCTACCACTGCTACATGTGATGATATCCCATCTACCAAAGTATTTCGAGCTTTGCTCATATGAGAACTGGTTGCTCCACCACTACATCTCCCTTATAATTGATAATTATAAGTTTGCTGAGAAAAAAAAAGCACATTTATTATTTTTAATACTCTGCACCATATTAATAATAATTTGTGTATATCACAAGAAATCTGGGATATCATCCAAAAACTCATAAAAAATAAAAAGGTAAGCATAATGGATATGATTAATAAGATCTGATGGGGCTATATAGCCAGGTGCTTGTACTTATTAAATATGTCTAGTAGGAATTATGCATGTACTGAAATGGATGTGTTTATTAAATTCATCTGATAAACATCATGGAATTTATTAATATAAATTTTTAGTAAAGATCTGTTGATTCTGGAGGAGGATTCAGCTATACCTTTCTTTACATTAATAAAAATTTATCTATTTATATATTCCTGCATAATTGTGCTTACTGGAAAATATTTCTCACCTGGTTTTACTTTCTATAGGCTGATGTTAAAAAGATAAATAGCTTATGGAAAAAAGTTACCAAAGGAAGAAAACATCACTACCACCAACATCTTCACTCTCAAGATCACCAGCATCATCATCATCATCCTTAAGGTTATCATCATCCATATTAGGAAAAAGGCAGAAGGAAGCAACTATAATAGATTCTTCTTCAAAAAAACAATGTATAATTCCTAATATAAGTTGCTTCTGCCTAGACATTAATGTACCTTTGCAAGCTAATGGATCAGTAGATGTTTTTGAAGTTATAAAATCTGCTATCTGCATATTCGATCCAAAAACGATTGTTCTTGGATCTTCTTATTCCTATAAGAAATTGAATCATTTGCTAGTAGATTCTAAGCAAAATGTTAAAGTTCCAAGAGAGAGCATTTATGATGCAAAGATGTATAGAATCCTGCATAATTGGCTTGTAAAGGTACATGGATTTGAAATAATTAGCCAGTGGCATTTAGAAGGAATTGGTAATGATGGAAATTGGCACCATCTTTTTTGTGACCTAACAATAAAAAAGCCAAACAATTCCTATCTTGAAATAATTCTTGAAATTATGGCAACAGGATCTGTATCTACATTTATAAAACATTTTGATCGAGTAATAAAGTATGCTGATCAGTTTTACCCTAAAGAAATTTGAATCATGCATTTCTTTAAAGAGGATTCTGTATTAGTAGACTCATACTAGTCTAATCAAGATAGGGGGATAAATGTTGTTCTCTTTTGGCATAATAAGGAGTTCAAGAATATAAGGATGAATGCCAAATTTTGGGATGTCACTGGCAAGTTCTGTAAAATTATAGATGAAGCAATTTTATTCTAATTTATTTATGTATATATCATAAATTTATAATACAATAAAGTTGATTCTGATAGTCAATTTTTTTTTGAAATTTTATAAAATTGCAATTTTTTGTGCAATATATAAATATATAATGGTATTTAATTATACATATTTTAACTTACTAGTGAAATTACTAACTTTTCTAATAAATGAGATATAGGTATATCTTATATCATAAAAATATAAGCTATTAAATTAATCCAATTGTAAAATCATTTTTAAAATATAAAGCTATTAAATATAAAAAAAGATTAATGTGATAAAGATGAACTCAAAGTTGATAGAGTGTCCAACATCATAAATTTAAATAATCACATAATCATATTATTATATCACAAATTTTGACAAAAATTTTTGAAAAAAACAAATTCTGGCAACCAATTAGAAGCTATCTATTACTTTAACATGTTATCTTAATTTTATAGTTATGAAAGTATAAAAAAATGTAAGATAAAGGTAAGTTTAATTTTTATGCTATACATTACGCTGAAAATTCTACAACCATTTTTTAATATATTTTACTAATATATCTGATATTACTTTTTTCATCCAAAAAACTACAGAAAATATTTTATATGAAAAGTATTTCAAGTTCTTCTCTTGTAACACTTGGATTTTTTTCCAATATGTATCCTTAGTGATCAATAACTATAAGTTCACTGAGAAAGAAAAAGCCTATTGTGTCGTCTTCAATACCTTAATAAGTAATATCAAAAATAATTATTATATATCACAAGAAGTTTGAAATGCCCAAAATCTAATAAAGAGTAAAAAGATAAGTGTAATTAGGATAATTAATTTGATTTGATGAGGCTTATAACTAGATGCTTATACCTATTACCTTTATCATAGTAGAAGTTCTGTAAATATTGAAATGAATGCATTTATTATCTATGCCATAGTGAACATCATGGAATGTATCATTATAATTTTTAGTAAAGATCTACTATTTCAAAGAAGAATTAGGTTATGTATCTTTCTTTACATTAATGAAAATTATTATTAATATATTACTGCATTCATCATCAATTCTTATTTTTTATTTGATTATTCTTATTGGGAAATATTATTTATTTTTCATTTAGTTTTGCTTTTTATAGGCCAATGTTAAGAAAGTTAATAGCTTGTGAAAAAAAGTTATAAGAAAAAAAAAAGATATTACTTCTATTAGCACTATAATTATTTCCATCATTACCACTAGTATCATCATTATCATTATTAAAGTATATAGATAAACTATACTGTACGGTTGGCTAAACTGTACTGTATGATTTTAAAAGGTATATAGATAAACTGTACTGTACAGTTGGCTAAACTGTACTGTATGATTTTAATGCAAAAATTCGTACAGTACAGTATAGTACTATAATAAGCACGAATTTTTGCATTTAAAATCGTATAGTACAGTTTAAGAAACTTAACAATTACGTGATTAAATCAATTTTATTAGCCGATTTTTGCTATACTGATTACTGACAACTTAATATTATATTAAATAATTTTTTTTAATTGTCATCATTAGANATTTTTATTTACATAAATTATTTACTTTATTTTAAACAATTAATCTAAGAAAAATGGAATGTATTTTATTAACAATGATTTAAATCTTTTACAGAATATAACTAATTAAATTTCTCTTGTTTTTAAAACTAGTTTTTAGATTTAGGGAAAAAGAAAAGTGAANAGAATGAAATAAAAATGAAAATAAATGAACAACAACAAAGAGACAAAAAGCAATAAATGAGTATCAGGAATGAAAAACAATGAATGNGAATGAAAAACAAATGANANGTAGACATTAGGANAAAAAACAATGCATCAANAATAAAAAACAATGAGGAGAATACATCAGGAATGAAAATAATGAAAGGAAATGAAAAATAATGAAAAGGAGACATCAGGAACGAAAAACAATGGAAGGGAGGCATCAGGAACGAAAAACAATGAAAAAGAGGTATCAGGAATGAAAAACAATGCATCAGGAATGAAAGATAATACATCAGTAATAAAAATTAATAAAAGAAAGATATCAGAAATGAAAAATAATGAAAGAGAATCATCAGGAACAAAAAATAATGAAAGGGAANCNTCAGGAATGAAAAACAATGCAAGAAAGGTATTTAGGAATAAAAAACAATGAAAGAGAATTATCAGAAATGAAAAATTATAAAAGGTAGTATTAGAAATGAACTACCACCCATGAAAAAGAAAAAATAATTAATAATTTTCAAAATCAAAAAGTAGTAACAGAAAACAATAAAATAATAAGAAAAAAAGACATACTTCAGTTCTTTGGTAATTAAAAATGTTTTAACAAGAAGCAACTATAATGAAATTGTCTAAAAAAAAAGTTAGTGAAAAAGAAAAAATAAAGAAAACAGTAAAATAGTAAAAAAAAAACCAAAAACTACCTTGAACTGTGCATTAAACTGTTTTAAGAAAGTTATTAACAAGAAAAATAGTACACGCCTACACGGTAAAGGTTGAAAAAAAGATTATCTGATAAACAAATAAATTAATAAATGTATGCGTAACAAATCACGTGAAAAAATATTGTACTGTACGAAAAAAAAATTGTACAACCATCATTCGTATAGTACAGTTCAGCTGATCGTATAGTACAGTTTATATGTATACCCTCATCATTACTACCATCAGTATTATCATTAAGATAAAGGCAGAGGAACAGGACCATTTAGCTATAATAGATGTCTCTATAAAGAAGCCATGTATAGTTTCAGAAACAAGTTGGTTCTGTTCTAATATAGATGTGTCTTTACAAATCAATGGGACTGTAAATACTCTAGAAATAATTAAATATACTATCTGTCATCTGTGTATTTGACCAAAAGACAATTGTCTTAGGCTTCACCCGTTTCTATAAATATTCGAACCATTTGCAAGTAGAGTTCAAATGCAATGAATGTATTCTTAAAGAGAGTATTTATGATGCAGAGATGTATAGAATCCTGTATAATTGGCTTGCAAAGGTGTATAAGTTCAAAATAATTAGCCAGTGGCATCTAAAAGGAATTGGTAATGATGGGGACTAGTATCATCTTTTTTGTAATCTGATAATAAAAAAGCTAAACAATCCCTATTCTGAAGTAATTCTTGAAATTATAGCAATAGGATCCATCTTTACATTTATAAAACATTTTGATCGAGTAATAAAGTATGCTAACCAGCTTTATCCTGAGAAAGTTTGGATCATGCATTTCTCTAGAAAGGATTCTGTAGTAATGGATCCATACTGGCCTAATCAAGATAGGGGAATAAATGTTATCCACTTTTGGCATGATAAGGAATTTGAGAATGTGAGGATGAGTGCCAGATTTCAGGATGTCTCTGGCCAGTTCTGCAAAATAATAGATGAGGCAATTTTATCCTAATTTATTTATTTATGTATATATTGTAATATAATAAAGCTGACCCTGGTGATCAATTTTTGAAATTTCATGAAATTCCAATTTTTTGCACAATGTATAAATATATAATGGCATTTAATCATGCATATTCCAACTTACTAGCAAAATTACCAGCTTTTCTAATAAATGAGGTATAGGTATGTCTCACATCATAAAAGTGTAACCCATTATTATTTATTTTTTTATAAATTACAAAATATTTTTCATTTAATGCTGGTAAAATTAATTATAGACATAAATTTTCTGAGAAAGAGGCTAGTGAAATTAATCCAATTGTAGAATCATTTTTAAAATATGAAGCTATTAGATATCAGAAAAGATTAATGCGTCAGAGATAAACTCAAAGTTGGCCAGAATGCCCGACATCATAAATTTAAATAATCACATGATCATATTATTACGTCACAAAAATTTTTGGAAAACTAATTCTGGCAACCAATTAGGAGCCCAATATAACGTTAAAAATTATAAATTAAACTCGTGAAAAAAAAAATTTTTTTTTGACTTCATCTCTTTTTGTCATGATCATTGAAAACATTAAATATGATAGATTTATTTACCTAATACAATCTCCATAATCTATCATAAATAACACATTTTTTTATAACAATTATTAGTGAATATTTGTGTCATAAATCATCTATAAATATAAATTAATTAAATAAATATTTTTAAGATCAAATTAAGTTATAAACTTTTTATCATTCGTGAATTTCAAGAGATCTTTTTATGGCTTCGGCGATTTGATCATCTTCAGTTTGATATTCTTCTTTAGATACCATCAAAGCGTATGCTAACATTTCTTCATTTGTTAATCCAGGAATTGGTGTATATTTTTGCATTTTTGCAAGATGTTCTTCACGTTCTTGTTTTTCTAATTCAAACATTTGTGTTGACTCTCTTACATCATTTTGTAATTCTAAACGTTCTAAAAAAAAAAAAGAAGAAAAAAATGATCAATAATTAACTCCTTATCGTAATAATAAGGAATTAAGATAATAATACTTACTCATATATTTAGGTGTTGATGAAGTGTTGTTCTTTTTCTTTGGAGATTTGGCTTTATTTCCTGTAATAAATATATATACATGTTTTAATATTTAATAATTTGTCATGATATAAAAGAATTGGACTTTACCTGTAACAGCACTGCCAGGCGTGAAATCCCAAGTCTTTATTTGTCCTCCTATATTTAACACAGTTTGGTAGTCTTTTGAATAAATACAATTGACAGCTGAAATGCCATCCTGTGTTTGGGTGGTCCGGTTAGCTGCTCTTCGTGATCTATATGAACTGGAAATAAAACAAAATAAGTAATAATTAAAAGATAAAACAAAAAAAAGGATTAAATTTTGGACTTAAATACCTTTGACACAGTATACGAATTACTTTAGAAGTCAATGGGTCAAATACGGTTACAGATCCATCTAAACTAGATTAAGCGAAGCAAATACACGGGTTATTAAATAAAAAATAATAATTTCGCTAAGCGTTTTATAATAATCATTTTATTAACCTAACCTTCCAATTATTATCTTAAAGGCATCAAGGTGGATAGCAGTAATAGCTGATGAATGACCTTCAAATACTCTAATAAATTAAATAATAAAACACTAAATTTAATTACATTAAAAGAAAACAAACACACATTGATTTATACACACCTAAAAGGTTTCTGAATTCCATCCATACCACAGTCATCAACATCCCATAAACAAACATTGCCTAAAGTATCTCCACTTGCTAGAATATTTAGTGGCTTGATCCCATTTTCACTTGGATCACCAATATCTTCTTGTATATCCATGATAGTACGTGTCACATTACCCAAATGTCCATTCTTGAACACACAAATACATTTCATCGTTTTTAGATCAAATTTCTTTATTTCTGAAGAATTTTCATATGCAACAATCAAGGCATTTGAAGATTCGACATAATGCAATGAAACTACTCCACTTGTGCCAGTAATTTTAGTATGTGATATATTTGTATCAAGCCGAGAATTATTAGGTGATGAAGATATGATTGTGGAATCAATAGGCCAAACATAAACAGTGCCATTCGTTGTTCCTGCTATTATGTATTTTTTCACACTCCACGCCAGGGTGGTGATTATTGCCCCATCAACATGAGTTTCATCTAAACATTATCAAATTGAAAAGTGAGGAAAATAAAAGCAAATTTCTAAAGTAGGAAACAGAAACATCTTTTTACCTGTACGAAGACTTTTAATGCATCTTCCGGAATTAACATCCCAAAGATTAACTAAACCGTCTTCGCCACCACTCACGACAATATTCGTAAGTTGATTTGACCAAGCAAGAATTGAAACAGGTCCTGCATGGAAATCAAGAAATTGTTTGAAAAATCGGTTTGAACCTTGCTTATTCAAGGTAGTAAGTCCAATTGCGCCTGACTTATAACCCCAAAGAATCCTATGTCTTTGAATGAAGAAAAAGTACACCGCATTAGCGCAAATAAATATGACTATGATCATGAATTAATAAATTCCAACCTTCAGACTAATTTATGACTAAATTCAGACGAAAGTAATTTATTACCTGTCTATTAACATGGCTGAAATACTATGACTAACATTCTCCCGCGTCGAAAATATAATATCCTTGCTAATCCTTCCAGTATTAGGATCACATCTCGAGACCATTCCTTTGTCTAAAGAACCAGCCAACATCCAAGAATTAACAAAATCAACGTAAAGATTATGGATAACACCAACTCTCGGATCAAAACTTAGGGATAATCCTCGTCCTCTTTCCCATTTTCTACACCACATAAAAAGAAATAGAATCTTAGAAAATTTCATATAAATCTTATAAATTAAAAAAGGAAATGCGTATAACATTAGTACCTAAGTAATTTTGTACGAATAATATATTCATTTTTCCAACTATCATTCGCTAATCGTCTGTTAAGTAAAATAATTAATCCAATTTGCTTCGAAATTTAAAGAAAAAATCAAGTAAACCCACCTAAATGGGGCGAATCCGAAAAATTGAATCAATGCACTTTTCCAACATGAATCATCAGTAATTATCCATCGCCAATGTTTACATATTTGAGCCGCAGTACTCTAATTCAGGTAAAATAAAAATAATTAAAAATAACATTAAAATAATACAAAT
The DNA here is from genome assembly GCA_003550305.1 of Glomus cerebriforme. Classification (NCBI taxonomy): domain Eukaryota; kingdom Fungi; phylum Glomeromycota; class Glomeromycetes; order Glomerales; family Glomeraceae; genus Glomus; species Glomus cerebriforme. Next base: position 145,572 of record QKYT01000098.1, on the reverse strand, counting down.
CAAAATGAACATTCAAGTATTATACCAATTCATTTGGTTCAAGTTGAGAAAAGATGTGAGTAAGTATTTCTACAGGAATCTCATTTATATAACAATGACCACTATAATTATAAATTATCCAAATTAGTTAAACAAAATTTTGAGTACAATTTGACAAATTAACAAAATAGACTTACTTTATAGGAGCATTATCAAAACTTATGCCACCACCGCTACCTCTAGCACCCTTTCCTTTTGTGCCTTTCTTTTTATAAGGTAAATTTTTCGTTGAGTTATCACGAGACATTTTATATTAAATTTTTACTTAATTAAAGAGCGTCGAACCCCTTTATTTATACTTTTTTTTTTGCTACGCCTTGTGCTTTATAAGCAAGGGCTGCTGCGGCGGATTTAATTTGTAATCCGCAGTTTTCTTTATATAAAAATTGAAAATATTAAGCATTATAAGAGTCGGGCACGAATGAGATGAGTGCCTTATTGAGTGGACAGTGTATACAATGTATACATAGATTTTATTCACACATTGTATACAACATTAATAATCATAAGCCCACATTGGGCAACTTTATTAATATTTTCATTTATGCTTTTGATTACATTGTATCTTATCTATCTTAACTAATTACCTGAACGTTTGATCTTCGTTTCTCTACCACACAACATAAGAAAGCCACTATCTTTACATCCTCCACATTGCCCTCGTTCATAAAATCAAATCCAAATATTTTAGACACAAGTTGTCTAGATCCCAGCAGATAAAAATTCACGCCCTTCCAGTTGTTAAATTCCACATTTTTTCGATTGATTTATATTCGATATCTATTTGATCAATTTTTTTTTTAAACATCTGAATATAAGGATACAATTTTAATATTTTAACTTACCCATCAGATTTGTATATTTTTGTGTCAAAATTTTGGGTGATCCAATTTCTTCTGCTAGGCTATTTCCAGTTAGACATGGCATATTTATAGGCTCGGTGTACTCTCGGTGTTACATTCCGGGAGTACGAAAACTTTAATTGTCTGTCACGTGACTGTCAAAATTTTGACAACATACAATTTCAGTTTAAGCAAAAAAAAATTAAAGATTGAGAAATATGAAAATAACCGACAAGATAAATAATCTTGAACCTTCTCAACCTTTTTATTCTTTTGAATATTTCCCTCCTAAAACAGATGAAGTGAGCAATAAAAGTATTTTTAACTCTATTTAGCGTATTTTATGTTAATTTAAAGTTTTGTTATTTAGGGCCTGACTAACCTTTATGACAGACTTAAGCGTATGTCCCACTTGGACCCTCTCTTTGCCTCGTTCACGTGGGGTGCGGGAGGGAGTACTATAGACAGGACAACAGACATGTGTGCAACAGCTCAGAGCCTTTATGGGTTAGAAAGTTGTATGCACTTAACGTGTACAAACGTTGTGAGAGGAACAATAGAGAAGGCTTTGAAGGTAATTTCTATACTCCAAATTTTAAATGAAATTCGCTTGACAACGATGAATTAAATGAATTTGATAAATTATTATATTGTTTCAATCGTTTGATTGTAAATAGGAAGCAAAAAGTGCGGGTATTCAGAATATTTTAGCATTGCGTGGTGGTGAGCATTTATTATATTTTATATATTTTAATAAGATCCCGTTTTTATAATTTATTATTCACGCGTCTTATATAGATCCACCGCGAGGCCAAGAATATTGGACATCATGTGATAATGATTTTACACACGCGATTGATTTAGTGAGATTTATTAGGAAAGAGTATGAGGATTATTTCTGTATTGGGGTTGCTGGTAAATATATGATTTTATGTTTAAATTGAATTTTTGAATTATTTATCCATATTTAATTATAACCCTTTTTTAAGGTTATCCGGAAGGAAATCCGGATTCTGATAATAAAGAACAAGATTTAAAGTTTTTAAAGCAAAAGGTGGATGCTGGTGCAGATTTTATTATTACACAATTATTTTATGATGTGAATTCATTTATAGAATGGAGGGAGGAATGTCGAAAAATTGGTAAATATTATATCATATTTTAATGCACAAAATTATTCTTAACTGATTTATTACTTTTAATAATAGGTATAAATGTACCTATTATTCCAGGTATTATGCCAATTCAGGGATATAATAGTTTCCGGAGAATAACAAACCTTTGCAGGATACATATACCTTCGGAGATACTAAATGTTTTAGAACAAATTAAAGTAATATTATTATTTAACATCTTTTATTGTTTCAAATTATTTATATTTATAATTGTATTTTATCTTAAATTATAGCATGATGATCAGGCGGTTAAAGATTATGGTGTTACACTTGCTGTTTCTATGATATCTAAATTAGTTAATGTTCATAAAATAAGAGGGTTTCATTTGTGCACGATGAATTTAGAAAAATCAGTACGGTTGATTTTGGAGAAATTGAAATTTGTACAGACAGAAGAAGAGAGAAACTTACGGCGTCTTAATAGACGACGTTCAAGCGCTGGTTTTGTGGCAAATGATATCATCAGACAGGTATAATAATTTGTGTACCATTTTCCAAATAATTTTTATTGATCTTTGTTTTTTGAATTTATAGGAGCCTGATGGTTCACTTCCAACTGCGAAACCTGTAATATGGAAGGAACAAAGTGTAGATTATTTGGGTAGATCGGAAGATTGGGATAATTTTCCAAATGGACGATGGGGGGATGCAAGATCTCCTGGTATGCCTTATCGTATAACATTATTATTAATTTCGTAATAACTCTAAATTCATAACTATTTTTTAAAGCCTTTGGTGAATTGGATGGATATGGCGTGTCTCTAAGAATACCTGTGTGTAAACAATGTATTTTTAATATATTTTTTTTTTATTAAATAATCAAATTTAAATTCATTTAAATATTTGTTTAGCCTGAACAAGCTTTAAGATATTGGCAAAATCCAACAACACTAGATGATTTGAAGCAAGTTTTTAAATCTTATATACTTGGTGAAATTCCTGCATTACCGTGGTATGAAGAACCACTTTATGCGGAAACCGAAGCAATACAGTCAAATCTTGTTCAACTTAATGAACTTGGATATTTGACAGTTAGTTCACAACCAGCTGTTGATGGAGCAAAAAGTGATGATCCTATTTATGGTTGGGGTCCAAGAGGAGGATATGTATATCAAAAGGCATTTGTTGAATTTTTTGTTAGTCCGGAAAATTTGGAAAAATTAATTAAAAAAATAGCAAAAAATCCTTGGATTACTTATTATGCTTCAAATAGAAATGTAAGTATAAATAATATACATAGTATTCGAAATATCTTAATATATTAATTATGTCTTGAATATTTATAGGGTAATCTTAAAACTAATATAAAAGAAGATGCACCATCCGCTGTTACTTGGGGAGTTTTCCCTGGCAAAGAAATCGTACAACCAACAATCATCGAAGAAGTTTCATTTAAGGCTTGGAAAGTATGTATAATAATTTCTTTTTTTTATAAATATATATGTAAAATAATTGAATTAATAACTTTCTTTTTGCCCTTATTTTACCTATGCAATCACCTTATAAAATATTGAAGGATGAAGCATATGCTTTATGGACAGAATGGGAACATTTATATCCAAAAGATTCACCTTCACAAAGATTACTAAGGGATATTGGAGATAACTGGTGGTTAGTTAATCTTGTACATCATAATTATGTAGAATCTGAAGGGATTTGGGATATATTTTTTAAACCATAAATAATAAATAATCATTACTGTTTATTATTTATATTCCATGTAAATTATGTAAATTATCAAATATCTAAAATAATCAAAAAAAAAAAAAAACACTTTTTCTATAAATATTTATTCTTATATTGACCGTATTCGATATTTTCAATATTTAACAAACTATTCTGAAGTCAAAAAAAAATCATCCGCATCAAAATTAAAATTCACGTGATTAATTAAATAAATATTTAATGGACCCTTGTTGTAATCTATTATAGTCAATTTATGATAATCGTGTAATATTTCCTATCTATAATCAAGACTTATTTGGTTAACCATTGCATTTTTACGTTTAACTTTAAAGATAATCTCCGCAGATAATCGAACTTTAATTTTTACTGATGTAGATAATCTTGTGAGACTTTTAAACTCAGTTTATTTTTAATCTTTTTTTTCAATTTCAAATACAACCTAACCTTAAATTTTTTTAACAAATTCTTTATCAAAAATCTACTTAATATATCTTCTAAATCATTTTAATTTTTAATGTTCTATCTTCATATTTAGTAAACCTATCATTTGTTTTCTCTTTTTAAAAAAATTTCTTTAAACAACAGTCCAAAATATATATATATATATATATAATCTTTAATTTTCCTCTCAAAAAAGTCCGATTTGAATTCCCATTATATTCAAAAGATAAAAAAATTGTTTAAAGTATAAAAAATAAATCCAATATATAACCACACCTCTGAAACATATAAAAATCTATAGATGTTATATACTCCTGATTCATCTTTGTTGTTTAACTAAGATATCTTGTAAAATTTCTTAAGATCTTTGTTCATCTTCAACAATTCCATCTATCAAGTTTTATATTTTATATTATTAATAATTTGCACAACATATAAAAAAATCCTCTCATTTCTATCAACTTACCTTCAAAGTTAGGATGAGGATGAGTCATATTATGTTTTTTCCAATGGTAAGTAGATTTAAATTCTTTACCACAATCTTCATATTTACATTTAAATTTAATAGCTGTACCATCACTCATTTTTTTATGAGTTTTAAACATATGTCTAGATAAGCTGTCAGGATGAAAAAATTTTTTATCACAACCAATTTCACTACAATTAAAAGTTTTATCTTTTGAATGTTTTCTATAATGAGCAACCAAATGTTTAAATTTATCAAAAGATTTAGTACAACCAATTTCATCACACTTAAATGCTTTATCTATAGTAGGCAAATTGATAATTTGTTTTTCGTGAGACTCTTTATGTTTTTCCAAACTTGATAATAATGAAAATGATCGGACACATCCTGTTATGTCACATTGATACAATGGAGTTGCCCTTTCTTTCTTTTTGCTACTGTTAGAAGAAGATGATGAAGTATCATTTCCAGAAGAGTTGTCTTGAATCATTTGCGCATGATATCGTCTGATATGATTGTTTAAACTATTTTGAGACTTGAATAATGTCCAACATTTTGGGAATTTACATGCCCACATTATTTGTCCTTCATGTACTACAACTTCTTTAAGATGTTGATTAGTATCTTCTGTTTGTTGAAGAGCTGATAATGTTGTAGAAGGATATGATCTCGTCATGGGTAAATTAATTAAAGCTGTTGTTGTAGAAATAGGGAGTGTGGTTGAAGTTAATGGTGATTGTAGATAATCCGTTGCCGGAACAATATTGTTGGTAAATGTATTGGTGATGGTAGGTGTAGAGTCAAATGATTGAGAAATTTGTGACGTCGTCATAGTCGTATTTAAATTTGTATTTTTATTTGTATTTGTTATTTGTTTTTCCATATTTAAATTTTTTAATGATTCAATATTTTTTTTTATATACGTTTGTTTACCTAAATTTCATACTTAAAAAAAAAGAATTTAGGATACTCGAAAAATCATTACGATTATTTCGGCATAAGAAAGAAAGTAAAAAAAAAAAAAAAAAAANAAAAAAAAAAAAAAAAAAACTTACCGTTAAGAAACATTTATTAAAAAAAATTTCATCATTCTAAAAACAAATAAAAAAAGTTTCCAAAGAAGGGAATTTTTTAAACAAGTGATAAATGTTTAGGAAAAAAGTTATCAGAGAAAAAGAGAGAAAGAAGGAGACCGATTCAAATGATAAAAAGCATAATATCATTAATATTCATTGCGGCTGATTACATAATCCGGCTAAAAACAAGTTGACATATCCGATGTTATATCACATGACAAACGTCATAACTCGGTATATATATTTATAAATTTTTTTTTACTAATAAAATAAAGATCAGTACAGTATATAAATATCCCTCGGCCGTTTTAAATACCGTCTAACATTTTTGTCCAATCAGAAACATTGGTATGAACTTTTCCAATACTAGCATATTCTCTTAATAAATTAATCTTATCTTGTCCCATCCATTCATTAGCATCATGAAAATATAATTCTAATCCAACAGAAGATAAATCATTTAAATTATATAAATTGTTTTCAAATAAAGGAATGGTAGGAATATCATCAAGAAATTTTTTAAATTCTTTCAAATCACAATTAAATTTACAATAAAACCCCAATAAAGACAATTTTGTGGTTAATTTTTTAGCAATTTTAGGTAACCAATGATTCAAATCTATATTATGTACCAAAGAATCAATTTCTAAAATCTCCAAATATTTAAAATTTTCCAAGAAATTAATTAAATAATTTACAGTATGAGGAGATATTGAAATAAATATATCAATTAAATTTGGACAAGTTTTTAAAATATTTTCAAATAATAATTGAGCGTGTTCAGGATCTTGTTCAATTTCCCATTTTAAACATAAATATTTAATACTACCATTTGTTTTTGATATGATGGTTGATAATTGATATAAATTTATTCTCGTGTCTATACTTAAACTAAATTCTACAAGTTGAGTGTATGCTGGACCATTCGAAAAAGGTTGTAAGGTATTTAATGACCAAAATGATTTTGTCGTATTACGAGCATCAGGAAGATGAGAATCAGTTATCCTTAAATTCATGAGATTCTTACATCCGGAGAAAATATCCAAAGGAATCGATCCACCTTGTTTAATCCAAAGATAAGTTAAATTTTCATTATTTGCCTCTAAAAGATTCCTTAGAGCATTTGTTAACTTTGGCATTTGTTGTTCAGTTAATCGAATTTTTAAGAAATGAAGTTTTGGTAAAGAATTTAAGAAATTACTTAAATTTTCATCATCATCTTTACATTTAATCATTAATTTATCAATAATATAAAAAAGGTTCTTAAATTTACTGAAAAATGAATGAAAATTATTTGTAGTTAATTTTAATAATTCGAGATGTGATCTTTCCGGTAAAATTTCGTTTAAACAATCAAGGTAAGAAAATGATCCAAGCCCTTCTGGTATGGTCAATTTATAACGTTGTACTGAACCATTTTTCACAATCATTTTAATTAATTCTTGAAAAATAATTAATTGTGTATTAGAAAGATGTTGATATTTTTTTAATAAATTTTTTGTAATATTATCTTCATTTTCTCGTTGTTCTTGTTCAATTATAACTTTTTTAATCCAATTCGCTATGGCCGTAAATAATGTAGTAAATTCTATTCCTCTTAAATATATTATATAATTACATAAAAGAATGTTATTATCACTTTCTTTGAGTACGTTCACTTTTTCTAATCCATTTTGTCTGATAATTGATTTTGATTGTTGAGAAAGACATGAAATATATATTTCAATTATTTTGATCACTTTAGAATTTCTATTCCAAAATGTTTTTCCATATATTTTTTCTAATGGATTCTCCCATAATATAGGTAAGATGTTTGTACACCAATATCTATTCACTAATAAGCAATTAAATAAATCTGTACAATATCCAACTTGTTCAAATATATTTTGAAGAATTTCGGGCGGAAACTTCATCCTTTTACTTTATGAGAAAGGAATTTTTGAACGAAAAGATTTTTTTTTTTTTTAAAAAAAAAAAAAAGGAAGAAAACAAAACTTTAAAAATTTTTTTTGGGGTGAAAATTTATTATTTAATGGTGAGACTAAAAGAAGAATGCATTATATGAACCTATTACACGTTTTATATATTTCAAGTTTTTTTTTTTTTTTTTTGAACCAATAAAAATTTTAAAGTTTCACCCTGTTTTACTATTTTTTTTTTTTTCAATCTAAAATTTGGTAATTAATTATGTCAATTTTTGGATTTTATAATTGTCGGAATTACAAATAAGAAAAAAATAATATTCTCGGCTTTTGTCAAACAATTTTTGAGAATTTTTTTTTTTTTTTTTTTGTAATCGAGATAAACAGGGGTGTGGTTTCGTTTAACGGGAGACCATAATTATATAAATTCAGTTTAGAACGTCATTTAAATTATTTTTTATTGTGTAATTTAATTTGGCCGTGTAACATATATTCAACTAATCACGTGAATTTTAAAATCACGTGGTAAATTTAAGAATACTAACTTGTGTGTAAAACAAGATGATTCTATTATTAATTTTGAAGATGGAGACATCAGAAACATAAATAAATATCTTAATTTTAGCTGAAATAAGTGTATTATTTGCATTTATTTCATTAATTTACATCTTTAATTCTTTAGATAATTTCTCTAAAATCAGTCCAAAAAGTTTATTTAAGTCTAAAATAAAGTTAAATAAAATTCAAATGCTGATTTCTAAAACTACTAATTCAAATAAAATAGAATATTTTTATTAATATACTATTGAGTATAGTTTTTGATTTTAAGAAATTTTTGATTATTAATAAAACTAAAAAAAAAATAAGTTGATAAATACTTTCATAATAATTTAAAGAAAAATATAAGATTTTATTGTGATATAATAGAGAGAAAAGAAGATCTTAGAAAAATATTATATATTTCTAATAAATCACAAAAGATTGATTGGTAAAAAGTTATTATATCATAATATTTTAAAAAGTTATTTAAGTATAGTATAATTAGCCTTATAAAAAAATGGGAATAAATTTATATTTAATTTGTATAAATTTTTACTTAAATTATGCCTATTAAATCTTAAGTTTTTAATAAATCTACCTGAAAGAATTGAATACCAATGTAAAGATAGTACATCCAATGATATAAATTCAAAATATTTCTATATACAGTCATTTTTTTCTATAATTACATCCTTTAGAACTATCAGATACTATGATTATAATAAAGTATTCTTATAAAGAAATTTTTGTTATATTTAGTAATACCTTCATAAATGCATCTTCTATAAGTGCATTTTCTCTCTATATATATACTATAGCTCAGTCTTAAGTTTGAGACTTAGAGTTAAATGCATTTTCTTTATACTTTATACATGTATGCAATTCAGAATTCTGAGATATATTAGAATATCTCTATAAATATATTCATATGATTATTATATAATGCTAGCCAATCATTGATAACTATTTAATCATAAGCATTCATAACTAATTTTTTTAAAATAGATAAATTAATTTAATTGATATTTTATTTTTAAAATTTTTTTTTTTTTTGATTTTAAAAATAAAATCATAAATTTTTTAATATATATAAAAAATTAATTTGTATAATATGTATGCCAAAAATAAAAGTAAGTAATAGTAATAATAATTTATCATCTAAAAAAAAATCTCTGGTTTATGAATATTTTACTTTCAAAACTCCAAAATAGTATTATAATTATTGCAATAAACAGTTCTCAAATAAGACTACTACTACTCTGATTATAGGAACAAACTTAAATTATACTTTAATAAAAATAGCTTTTAGAAAAATAGACATTCTTTTATGGTGAAAAATATATTAATATTATATTTAATTATAAATTATTATACAATTGATTTTATTGAATTTATTTTTTTTCTTATTTTTTTATAGTTACATGAAGAGAAATATCCAAATTTGTCAAAAAATGGTATATGACTATTTAGCTATTTCAGGTTAATTTATAAAATTAATAAATTTTCTATTAAATTATTTTTTTTTTATTTTTTTTTTTTGAAAACAAGCTGACTAAGTAAGTACTTTATTAATAGAATTTGAGATCATTTTACGGACTCATAAATATATTAATAAAATTAGCTATGCAGAGATAAACTTTTACACTATAAAGTAAAAATACCTAACTTGTCACACTTACGCTATATAGGTCCTCAGAGTGAGGTTATGTTGCCGAACTTTCTTAAATAAGAAATGCTCTGAATTTTTTCCATATTCCAGTGCCAAATACTAAGGTTGCTTGCCAAAACCCATCTGACCCAATGCAAAATGCTAAAACTCTTATATAGTGTCAAAATTGCAAAACTGTGAAACTGTCAAAACTTGTGAAACTGCCAAAATTTGCAAAATCTTTATAATAAGTTTATCCATAGTTTTGGTACAATAAGTAGTAATATTTTATATGAGTTTCAGCATAGTTTCACCATTCTAATCTTTTTTACCAAATTTTTTTTAATTTCAAAATAATTCAATAAATTTATATGTAATTGAATATTTATTGTAATTTTTATGTTTATTTAATATTATAATAAAAGATTACATTTCTTTGAAGTAAACTTCCCATCCATACCATCTTTAAGTTCAATTTGTCCAAGGAGATTTAGCAATTTAAAAAAATAAAGAAAAAAATGTTAGTAACATTTCTTTAATATTAAAAAACTCTCCTCCTCTTTTCAACTTATATTCTAAGTCCATTTCACCCAAGAAGTTCGGTAACCTAAAAAAAATAGAGAAAGAAACGTTAGTTGGATAAGAGGTTTAAGGAAAGATGAAGGATTTTTCCCTCTTTGAATTTCTTACATTACAGAATTTACAGTTGATGGTAGTATTCTTTGATATATAAAAATTGAGTAGAACCTATCTATAACTTAGTACGTAAGATTCTTAGACTTTATGACTTTAAATAAGGAAGTACGCGTTGATATGCTGAGAATGGATCTAAAGATATAAAACTGTAAGACATTATTTTTATTGTCGTCTATTATCATAAAAATTGTGAGAACTAAATCTTAAGAAGTTTAATAGTTCTACAAGCTTTTATGAGATCCTGATGAATCATTGGAGTCCAATCTTTTATATGAAAAATAATTTCTTTGGTAGTGGTATTTCTTATGAAGGTTCATACAAAAATTAAAGTTAATTACTATATTGCATAAAGAAAAATATGCAATCATAATATTATATAAATTTTCTTAATAAAATGTGAAAATTTTAGCTAAGAATACTTAATAATATAATTTAATAATTTTATCTATAATTACTTTAAATAAATTATTTTCTATAATATTAATAATACTTAATAACATATAATTTTTTAAACTAATCACTTTGTATTATATATTTCAAAAATCTGCTAATAATTTATACTTATCTGAATTATATAATATTAAATAGTTATTGGATAGGAAAACAAAAATATTGGTCATTCCAAAGAGATGACCAATAGTTTATTGTTCAGACACCCATTATTTATACTATATAGATTATTTTTATTCAATTATTTGGTCCTATAACTGATATAGCTACTTTTCATTCAATAATATATATCACATTCCTAAACAATATCATTATTCTTTACAATATTAATTATATTAAATCTGCATTAACTTATAGGCTAAATAATAATATATATTATTCTAAGATCATTATTTTAGATTTGCACTTATTAGTCTTAGTAATTAATTTATATATTTTTCTTCATATTCTATATTAATCTCAGAAATTTTTATAAGTAATATTATTAATTTTAAGTGAATAAATTCCTCTTAATTATTTAATATATTGAGAAAGAAAATAAAATAAGCATTATTTTTAAGTATTATATTACTAATTAGTATAAATTTACATAAAAATTTTCAAATCTTTAAAATAAAAAATATCACAAAAATGCAATATAAATGTACATAAATTTTTCAATCTGCTAATTTTTTAATCTTCTAATTAATATCTAAAAGTCTTTAAAAAATTTTTGAAAATTTTTTGTTAATCTATAAATCTTCTGGAAATCTATTTTTTCAATTAAATTATATGACTAGAATTAAATTTTTTTTCTGGATTTTCAATTTTTGATTTGAATTTTTGATTTTGATTTATAATGTCATTATTTATACTATATATGTAATATAAAAAAAAAAATTTGCTATTGAAGAAGTAACAAACTAAATGTTCCAAAAAAATTAGCAAAATATATAAATACTAAAAATCATAATAATATAGAAAATTAGAAAAAGCAAGAGTATAGATAAAATTATTATAAAAATAATCTTTTTTATTTAAATTATATTATTGGTATAATATGAGCAGTTTATTATTTAGCAAAAAAGAATTTACTTACCAGCCTTTTATCTTCTATTGTTGAATTGATAAAAAAATTAGACTTACCAAATTTTTCTGATAATATATATATAAATTATACTTTAGAAAATAAGTTTTTGAAAGCAATATCTAATACTACTGAAGAAAAAATTTGAAAAGAACTATTTGATACTATAACATTTGGTATTATAAGATGTGAGATTAGAATAAGGTTAGAATTAGAATAAGATACAAAATTAATATTTTTATTTTTTATTTAAAAATTTAATGCTGATATATCATCAACTTAATGAGTGGAATTCATCAATGTTATTATTTATAAATATATTAAAATAAGAAAAATGTTTACTAAAGTTTAATGATTAAATTTTTATTGTAACTAGATAACTTTATTTAAATTTTTTATTGTAGTTATATAACTTATAGATTGTATAAAAATTTAATAAAATATTGTGAAAATCATATGATTTATATACTGTATATGTATATATCACAATTCATAATATAATAGTATTTAATAAAATTATCAGAATAATAGTTAGAAAAACTTAATTATAAATTAATTATAATTTTTATATTATTATTTAGTTTAATTATAATATTTAAATTATATTATTTTTTTATAAAATTAGTTAAATAGTAATTAATACTATATAGTAGGATTGCTTATCTAATAATGACATTCTATTTATAAGTAATCTTTTATAATAAGAAAGATAATTTTTTTTTTAATAACCAAACTTAACCCTTTGTATAACTATAATACCAATAAGAATACTAAATACTAAAGTAACAAAACTCTAAATACTGGCCTTTCTACAATATTGTCTTTATAAATTCTTCTAAAATCCTGTACTTAGTTTTGCTAAATTTTACTATAGTTTTATTATAGTTTTGCAGAGTTTCATTAGTTTTGCCATTTATAATAGGTTTTGTTAGGTTTCATCTTTTGTCAAGTCTTACTAACTTTTTAATAAGACTTTAATATAGTTTTGTCAAATTACTAAATTTCATCATTTCATCTATCTGCTAAACCCCTTAGTTTTGCTAACATTCTTACTATACAGTATATTGCTCTTGCAAATTTTAAAAGTTAACCTTTTATTATTAAGTCTATAACTCAAATTTTTACTATAAATAATATGTGTTTAAAAACTCACATCATAATTAAAAAAATTTATATGTAATTTTTAAGTAAAATTAAATTCTTAAAATAATAATATCAATAGAAAATGGACTATTTTTTTATGCAAAAGAAAGGAATACTATATATAGGAAGGTACTATATTCCATAATATATGGTAATTATTAAATATTAAATTTATTAAATTTATTATAATATTATTAATATATATATTTATTGCATTTATTATTTACTTATTTATTTATTATAAGTAAATGATTGAGAAGAGTGAATATAATAAATATATAAAGCAAATAATTGAGAATTTTATTTTTTTTTATTAGATTTAAGTGTTAAATATATATTTTAACTAAACATATCAATAAATTCCAGTTATTTAAAGTGGTAAAATTTTAAACTTTGATTTCAAATCCATAATTTTTAAGACCAAACTTGTAAATTCCAATTCCAAATTCATAACTTTCAAAATATTTAATCTATTAAAAATTGAATGTTTAAATTCTACAAATTCCATTTTAAATATGAATTATTATTGTAACAAATGTTATTATTAAGTCTGAAACTGAAAGTCTGCAACATATATAAATAATACAATATCAAAATTATTGTAATTATTACTATGATACATGGCAAGTTGCAATCTTAAGAACCATAAATTTGTAAAGATTCAAATTACTTAGAAATTTACAAGATGGGTAAAAATTTTAATAATTATAATTAAATTATGACGTGTTTTTGCCAAATTGCCAGAACACTCAAATCTGTAGATGAAACGGAAAATTTTAATTAAACTCTGAAATTATTTATTATATTTAGATCCAATAAAAAAAATCCTTTTTTTTTTTATCGTTCATCTGTACAATCCAATAAAGAATTGTTAAAATACACTTTATTCTTAATAGTATAACCATCTTCTACTATATGTACAAAAAACTAAGAACTAAATAAAGAACCGTTTAAATTTTCACATTAATATTTGCTCTATTACCCATAGATTTATGGGTACTTTTATGTATACCGAATTCTCTTCCTGTTTTAAAAGTTTGTCCACAACAGAAATAGGTACGAACGATATCAGGATTTCTTTTTCTTTTCGTTTGTCTTGATCCTCTTCTATTCGGTTTATTTTTAATATAAATTTCATGAACTTTTTCTTCATGGAGCTGCATTTGTCTCACATGAAATAAAACCTTATTACATATTTTACAAATAAATTTATGATCATTTCTAACATGTTTCTCCCTAGAATTCTTATCAGGAAATTCCTTATCACATTGAGCACATTTGAACAATTTAATATTGCTAATATCAAAAAATTCAATATCACTCAAAGATTCCTTCTCATCATCTGAAGAATAATCAATATTATCTTGATTTTTCTTTTCGAATGTAAAATCTTTAGAAGTTGAATGATAAAATTCTAAAATACTTTGAACCTTTTCTACAGTTAATGTTGAAGGTTGTGACTTTGATTTAAAGTCGTTCAATCTTTCGTTCATAGGTTTATTCACAGTATCGGTACTCTTATTCGTGTCCTTTAAAGAAACCGAATGACCAATTTTATCTATAGGTCTGGTCACGCCATTAAACTTTTCATCATCAGGTTTAGTCTTCATTAAAATATTGTTACTATTTAAATGATTAACTTTATCTGGCGCGTTTAATTTTTCATCCATAAGTTTATTCAACACAGAATTATTATTAACATCCTTCAAAGAATTACCTGGTTGAACGGGTTTTCTATTAGCTTCAAGTAACTCATTGTCTGATGAAGGTCTTTCGGGAATATGTTTGACACCGATTGGACGTATATAAGAGATATCATCTCTTTTGATGAGAATGAGATCCTTTTGTTGTTGAGTTTCGCATGATGAAAGATCAAGAGGAGGACAACAAGGGCAACTTTGTGTTACTGATTTTTCTTTGTTGATCATTTTATTAAACAAAAGATCATATTGAAATAATGAATGAAATTGTTTATTCTCTTGAGATCTCTCAGCCATATTCTGCCTATCCTGCTTAAGAATAGATTTCTCTTTGCTTATCTCTTTATGATTCGTAATAATATGACGAATTCCTAAATCCGAAAATCCTAGTTTAATTTCTCTAATTTCTCTTTGATTAAAAGAGCCAGATGATTGATTATGAGAATGAATTTCATTTAATTCGAATAATGATGGAAATCCATATTGAAAACAAGAGGAGTTATCTTGTTTCAATTTTTGTTTAACGGGCGAAACATTTCCCGAAGTTAAATTTTGATTTAAAATCTGTTTAGAAGGATCATTTAAATCATTCGATAGTAAAGAAAGTTTCTCTTGATTTCGCCAGATTGAATCATCCAAAGTTAAGCCAAAGATATCTTGTTTTTTCTGTAAAAAAAAAAAAAAAAAAAAAATAGATATAAATAATAATATTAATAATGTTATTTCATTTTTTTCATTAAAATAATCGTTTTTTTTTTGAAGTTATATCTTTTCTTTTGATAAAAAATAAAATTTAACTTACTCGTACAAAAGACATTTTTTTTTGGTAAAAAAAAATTTTTTTAAAAAAAATCATAAAATAGTAAAGGAACAGACTATAAAAGTAAAAGATGGAGAGGTCATTTTTACCCATTTGACTCTTAACCATTAAAACAGTTTATCATATAAGGTAATATTGTAACACGATTTGTAATTCGTGGGAAATTGTCATCGTCAGATGACTTTTAAAGACAGTTTTTCCGCATTCATAAAATCATAATGATAAAATATATTTTTCTTATCTGTTATTATTACTTTTTTTTTGTTAAACGGTAATAATTTGTGTACGACATATTTTAACAATTACAAATTATAATAATATCATATGAAATTTCTGAATTTCTGATCGTCTATCATATCTAAATATGTAAGTATGAGAAAAAAAAACCGTTTTACTTAATTTTATTAATAAATAGGCCTTAAGTGAGTTTTTTTATCATAAAGCCATAAATATATTTTTTGATTAAAAATATAAAAAAATACGCGCATTTTTTTCTTATATCTTTTTTTTTTTCGTGTAATAAAAATGGGTAGATATAAGTTTACTAAAAAGATCCACGACCACCCGAAAACCCGAGAATTCTGTTCGTGGTATTGAGAAATCTACAATTAATGTGACTGATAGTAAAAGTGGTAAAGGTATATCCGACATCATCGAATATGGTACATAAATCAATTGATTTGATCTTTTTTTAGTAATCTTCGTTGGCGTAGTTCCGTAGTTCCAAGATTTAAGAATGTAACGATGAGGGAACATTATTATCGTAGTCCAAAATAACCAGTTCTATATATTGCATGAGAGTAGACTGAGTGGTAATTCATTCAATTAAGAAAATAATGATTATTTATTTAATTTAAAAATTTCCTTTCATTTAGGGTTCGCCGAAAGAAAGCTTAAACCGGAAGAAGATAATTCATTGTTAGAATACAAGATTGGCTTGATGAATATTCGTACCAAATCCTTTAGTTGTTATTCTAAGTGCCAATTTATTTAATTTTTCTTTTTGAACGTAAAAAAAAAAAAAAAAGCAAGAAATTAAAAAATGCATTATCAAAAGGATAAGAAAATATAAAACGCTTATTCAACGAAAAGACGGGATTTGCTACTTTCATATCGATTACAAATATATGGCATTGAATAAAAAATATGAATTTGGATTTCAAGAGATTAGAATGATGAAAATGGATATAACAAAATTTGTTTTATTATCATAATAGTGGATTAAACAGTGTTTATCGTTTTTGATGAGAAGAAAAACTTTTGTGGAAGAATTAAAGTTATTGATTGAAGAATCTAAAGATGAAGTAAATGTCGATGACGTTAAAATTGCTGTACTGGTGATAATAATGAATAGAAATTATTAATGTTATAGTACAATTTTTTTAATATATAAATGGTTTGAGAATAAAATAAGATAATCATATGAAAGTTTTTGGTGACCAAAGAAAAAAAAGTAAGGACACGTGATGAATCGTTAAATATTAAATGGTAATTGTTTTTTCTACAATGGGTCAAATGGATGAATTGATCTATCATAAAATAAACTGTGAAAAAACAAGTAGTTTTTGATGAAACTAACTTTCTATGTACATGATTAAATAAGATCAAATTAAAAACCTTTTTTTTTTTTTTTTTTTTTTACGTAGAGTCAATGAAAGACTTATCAATAAGTAAGCATAAAAACGTAAACGTTACACGATAACTTCTTCACGTTCTCTATTACCTTCCTTTATTTTTTTTTTAAAAAAAAAAAAATATTACATACCTTCTTATTAATATCAAAATTTAACTTTTCCCTATGATAAAAGTGCCGATTTTCACCAAAAAAAATTAATAAATCAATAAATAAATAAATATGTCAGCAAAACTTTCTTTACTTAATCTTCATCTTCGTTTACTCCCAAGTAAAGTAGAATCTTTTATAGATAGAACTAAAAAAGAATTTAAAGATGTTGTAAATAGAGAAGATTATTCAGAGGAAGACGTACCACTTGACTATGATTTAATATTCAATCATCCAAGAGTTGATTTATATTCATTTGATAAGGCATCTCAAAATGATAGTAATGTGAATGAACCTGACTCTTTGATTAATAATGATGATCTTAAGAAGCAAAAAAAGGTGATACTGTGATTATTTTTATACTTTTTTTTTTTATGGTAGCGAAATCGTAAAATTTTGATAAATTAAACAAATTAAATTTTTATTTAGAAAACGATGTATGATCGTGTCAAGAAACGTATTAATCAATTATCAACGATATCGACGACGTCTATCAAGGATAAAGCCAGATCAAAAGAACACACTACAGTTAATCGTGTAACGTTTGTTAAAGAAAATCGCGTTCATGTTTATTGCGAAGGAGTGTGAAAAATCATAAATTTGTTATTTTAATGATTCAGTTATATTGTAAATATTTTGTCAAACGTTTGAATCATTTACGCGTTGATATATAGGATTTGATAGTAGTATATTCGTTGAAATATTTGTGTAATATATGTACATAAAAATTTTTTTTTTTAAAAAAAAACTTTTTACTATTTTTATACTCATTTTGAATTATCCAAGATCTTTATTAAAAAGAGAAGTTGTTATATAAGAAATTAAGATACATAAAGATTATTTATTCTTTATTTTGAGAATACGATATTCTTATGTAATATATTATATAAGATCGATCAATGCAAAAAAAAAATTTCTTCTACTTTCAATGCATAATCTTCACGTAGTTATAACATGCAAATTTCTTTTTATCCTTTAGGAAATGTCCCCTCGATAAATCTTGATAAATATAGAAAAGTTACACAAATCAAAACTATATAAAGTAATATTGATTTTTATCTGCTGAAACTTACTTTCTTTTTTACTTCTTTCAACTTTCATTTTAAACTGAAAAATATGCAATCGCTTTTCTTAACAGGAAATCCAAGAGTAGGTAAAACTACTATAATCAGCAAAGTTGTAAAGTATTTACAAACAACTTATCCGGAAACAATTTCAACCCATGGATTTTATACATCCGAAGTATTAGGATCAGATAATTCAAGAGTTGGTTTTGATATAATCACGATTGATGGACAAAAAGGTGTACTTTCACGAAAAAATCTTCCTCTTCCTATTGCAAACTATAATAATATACCAAAAGTTGGGGCATATATGGTTTTTTTAGAGGAATTCGAAAGGTTAGCTGTACCTTCTATTACAATTAATGAATATGATGATAAGAAAAAGGAAAGTAAAAAACAAGTGATCGTAATTGATGAAGTTGGTAAAATGGAATGCTTTTCAAATAAATTTAATGAAACTGTTAGAAATTTAGTTTTGAGAGAAAATATTAATGAAAATGTGAATGATGTTTGTGTTATTGGAACTGTTGCATTAAACCATATCGGATTAGCTAAAGAGATTAGGAATAAGGCTGGATTTGGGAAAAATAGTAAATCAAAAGAAAATAAAAATCTTTCAGTTTGGGAGGTCACTTATGAAAATAGAGAATATATGGTTAATAACGTTATTTTGGAATTAGAAAAGATGTTAAATGTTAGAAATGAATAAATAAGTTTATATTAGATATAGTTAATGATGAAATTAATAAATCTATGAAATTACTTTTTGATATATCTAAAATAAATTACTGCGCCTTGTTTCATTAATTTATCAATTTTACCGAGACTAGACAAGAGTGACAAAAATATTATATGATGTTATAATCCATTATGTTAATACTATATCATTTATTAATATTTTAGCATCTATTGAACCTAGAAATATACCATTCAATTCATTTTAATGTGATGATTCTAATGAGTTATATTTCACTTTTCTATAATTACTAGTTGTCACAAAATTATTTAACACATGAGTGGTATTGCTTAGGATAAAAAGTTTAGATTTACCATTGTTTATAGGATTTAAAGCTTTTGATCCATCACATAAATCTAATTTTTGTTGATAATACCAAAAATATAAATAAGCCAAAAGGGTATTATATAAAAAAAAATAGATATATACCTTTTGCTAAAGTTTTTTCTTAAAAAAGCAAAAAAATTACACTATCAATTTCTTTTAAACTTGATTATCTTAAGGCAAATATTATATTTTCTTTTAAGTTATTTTTTATCAAAAATATTAATTACAAAGGTTTAGACTAAAGTAAAGCTATCTCCTAAATTTTTTAAAATTAAATAACAGTCATATGACTTTCAGTTAGTAACTATTAAATCACATAAATAATATTATATATTATAATATTTGTATATCTTGTCATCAAATATCAGTAGCTAAAGCTATTTCTAATTAAAAAAAGAGTAATAGCAATCACGTACACTAGATGTAGATAAAGAGTAGCTTATATTTAGAGTAGAGTTTTTCTTTGCTACAATATTACTTTTCTTTATCTTTGCTATATATGTTAAAAATAAAAAAATAAAATAAAATAAAATTATATATATACAAAGTATTTTAATAAAAATTTTATAAAAATTTACTTTAATACAATATATAAAAACTAAAATTTATTATTTAATAAATTAGTATAAAATAAAATTTACAAAAAAATATTTTTCTTTTATCTTATATATAGACTTTATTATTAATTTTATAATTAAAATAAAAAAATATATATTTAATAATTTTTTAAAAAATTATTATAATATGATATCAATTAAAAATTCTCTTAATTTACAATAATAATATAATTAAATTTAGGATTTTGTAATTTATTACCATGATAATATATTACTATCTATCATGTGACTTATATTTAAATAAATATAATAATTATTTTTTAATAAATATAAAATTTGCCAGTTAGTTCAATTAAAATAGAGAATACTAGATAATTTTTTATCATAAAATACAAATTTAATTTCTTTTATTTTTATTTAATTTTTTTTTACAATTTTTATGTGGTAATTAAAACAGAATCACAAATTATATAACCTAGATTTATATAATTAAATAATTTATAATTATTAGCTAAAATTATAAGTTTGAGAATTAATTATGTAGCAAATAATTTGTGATAAATAAGATTTCACATAGTAAAAAAAAATAGAATACAGTCAAATTCTTATATAATTACTTCCTATATAATTACACCTTTTTATAAACTAACTTAAAGTTAGTTAAAAAACTTTTCTTTAATCATATACATATTATAATTATTATCACCAAAAATAATTGTAATATATATGTTGTAGCCTAAATGTGATTTTGTTCCGAATATGATTTGGGATATTCCCAAATCAAAATTTTGATTTCGTACTTNCCAAATCNGAATTATNNATTTGGAATATCCATNTCNNAAATGAAATTNTATCCCATACCCAACTTGGGATATCCCAAATCAGATCTGGAGCATGGTCAGGTTTGGTATACCCAATGTCCTAAATTCAACCATATTCCAAATCCATCTGAGTAAATTTGGGACAAGTTCAGGTTTGGAACATGTAATGCCAAACCTGACTATAATCTAGATAGATTTGGGATATGATTAGA
>QKYT01000098.1:90625-112254 GCA_003550305.1 Glomus cerebriforme | reverse complement strand
TGAATATTATCAAAAACTGATCAAAAGTATGCCTAGGAGGATTGATGCAGTTATCTCCGCAAATGGTGGTAGAATTAATTATTAAATTTTTGTAAAATTCAATTAAGGAAGGCATAATAAACATATTAAAGTTAAATTTTTATTTTCATCATATTTAACATATATAAGTTTTTTAAATTTGAAAAGTGGCCGGATAATATTGAGCACCATCTGTATTTTTTAGTAAAAATAAAATACAATTTTGAGAACTTTTTACATAAGTAAAAATTCTTAAAAATTTAAAAATAGTTTAAGTATTTTTATAGTAATATATTTAACTTTCTTATTAATTCCTATAGTACTTATTTTTAATTTATTTATATAAAAACTAAAATCAAAAAGTTTAAAGAATAAGAAAATTTTATAAGAATTAAAAAAGAAAATAAAATTTTTTTATTATTAAATTTTATGAAAATTTTAAAATAAATACAATTTTTTTAATTAATTTAATGTTTTTTCTTTCTTATTTTAGTTTTTTATAGAAATTTAATTTTTTTTAGTTTAGTTCTTTGTTTTTAGAATTTTTTTTTTTTTTTTTTTTTTTTTTTTTTTTTTTTTTATTTTTTTTTTTTTTAATCATTTTTATTTAATTTTTCTTATTTTTTTTAAAGAATAAAAGAATACTAAAAAAATGATTGGCAATTATAATTTGATAATTTCATATAATTTGAATTATTTTAATGAAAAAGCTTATAAATTTAAATTTTTTTTTGGATTTATATCAAGATCAGATTGAATTACTAAATTAGAAGTTATTTAATACGCTATTTTAATATATTTTAAGATGTAAAAAGATTAGTTATATAAAAGAATTTTTAAATATTTTTTTTTTTATTTATTATAAATATCTATTATAAGTTATTTTTTTAAAAAAAACTTTAAGTAATAATAATAGAGATATAAAATAATAATTAGGTTTAAATTTAATTATATATTATTTAGTGAAGTGAAAAAACAAAAGGATCAGATTAGATAAATAAAAAATTAATTATTAAAAGAAACTAAATATTAAAAAAGTTTAAATTTTTTTTATAAATAGTATATTAATAACAAAAGTTTTTGGATAAATTTATTACTTTAACCTAAAGTTATTAGTATTATATAAGTAATTATCTTGATTCAAAATATATAAAGAGGTTATTACTAAAAACTAGCTATAAATAAAAAATGGAACTTTTTAATAAATACAATATATTAATAATAAAAATTTTTTATTAGTTATTAGAAATTAGTTTATTATTACTTATTTATTAGAAATAAATTTATAGTTTTTATTGATTTCTTTTTTATAAGATTCTATTAACTGTTAAATTAAAATTAATAAAATATAATATACTTATTCAAAAAAAAATTTATTATATAATACCTGATATATAATATTTTTCAAAAAAATAAGTATTCTAAAAATGATTTTTGATTTAATTAATTATGCTAATTTTTCTTAATCAGAAAATTTAATTACTGAAATCAGGTATGAAAATACAAGAAAACAACTGAAAACAATAAAAATAATACTAAAGAAAGATAAAAAATTTATTAAAATACAAAAAAAAAAAAATAAAAAAAAAAAAATTTCTTATTCTAATCAATATATTTTACAATATCAAAGACAAAAATAAACTTCTTTAATAAAACTTATAGTAGAAGTATATGGAATTATTTAGAATCAAAAATAGAAATCTCGAACTTATTTTTACTTTTAAAGTAAATTTTCATATATAATACTCGTTAAAACATAAACTTTAAATACTTTATAATTACGTGACGATGAGGAAAACCATTACTTTATAAAATTATTTAGTACGATAATAAAGTACGTAACAAGATACCCCAAAATTATTTACCCTTACCCCCAACCCAACCCAACCCACTAATCCAATTAAATTAATATTAATGATTTTATACATAAAAATACAGAACTATTATATGGATATTAATGTTTCTATTTTATCAAAACCTTTTCTTAATTTTAGTAAAGCCATTCGATAGACTCTAATATACTTTTCAAGAGGTCCATCAGGTCTATCCCATCCTAACCTTAATGCATCTTTAACTAAATTTCTAATAAGAATTTCTTTTTCTACAAGATTACTATTTAATCTTATTAAATCGTTTATAGAATTATTTAATGCTGTTTTCATTTCATTGATTGAAAGTTCAACGTTTTTTTCATCTATTAAATTAAATAGATAAGAATTGTAACCACCTTTCATGCTCATACTTGTCTTATTAACTAAGAATTCTTTTAGTCCCCCTACTTCAGTACCAACTATTGAACATCCAAATAATAATCCTTCAGCTGCTGTTAATCCAGAACTTTCTGATTTACTTGGTACAAATAATATATCGGCTGCTGCTTTATATAAATTCTCCCAATTCGTTTGAAATTCTACATCATCTATAATTATAACATTATCTGGATAATATTTTGCAAGTTGTTTTAGTGAACTTATAGGATAATTGCCATTTTGTCCCATAATTATAAATTTAGCGTTTCTTGATACTAAAAGATCTGTTGCCTCTTGGAAAAATTCTAATCCTTTGCTATATTGAAAATTTCCGGTAAATAAAACTATTGTGCGATTTAAATCTTCACCAGATAATAGTCCTTCTCTAATTAAATGAATTTTTGCATTAAATTTTGATGTGATTATAAGTGGCTGTGTGGAATTTTCTATTGTTTCGGCATACAAAAGAGCTGCATCAAAATTGTAAATGTTATTTGGAAAATTTGAATTTGTCTCTCTTAACAGTGTATCATTAAATGGATTAATTATAGTAAAATCAAGACCACTTGTGATACCAATCCATTCTCCTTTAATAGCCCTTTCAAGAATACTTGGCATTATGAGTTCTTTTGCATAGAAATCCAACGGAACTTCAACCATTTCTTGTGCGATAATTTTTGAAACAAATGTTACAATTTGTGCTTGATCGATTGCAATAGCTGATGTATACATTTGGCGTCCATTAAAATATCGTGATTTTACTTCAGTGTAGTTTCTTAAATCTATAAATTTCTGCACATTAACAATTGCATTCGAATATAACTGCTCTTCTATATAATCATGTATAGTGTAAACGATTGCTGGTTGTGGCCTTTTGAATTTTCCTCCTACATATAAAGATTTCATAAATTCAATCACAAGAGCATTTGACGCTCCATGAAGGTGCACAATATCTACACCTCTAGATTCTGTTAAGGCAAAAAGTGGTGTATCAATATCTGTATTAAGATATGTGATCAGTTCAGCAACTGCCTTACAAAAATATATATCCTTCCAATCTTGTGATAATGGATACGGTGAATATGGTGAAGAATAAATTTTCGTAACATCTTCGGTTGTAAAAGCTAAATTAAGAGGAAATACGCCGGCTGGTGATCCAATTACATAAACTTGAACTGAACGAGGTTCTAATAATTCATTATTTGTAATATTCCACAACAATCTGTGAACTAAAAATTTTACAGACTGCCATTTTCCATGACCGTCTCGAACTTGCAACTCTAATTGAGCAAATTTTTGAAATTTATGTAATTTCCTCATATAAGAATAAAAAGGTATTATTACATTCACATCAAATGATCCATTATTCGCTTGTGCCTGTGCTAAACCTGTTACTATCTGACCCATGCTACTTAATGTTGCTGGTCCAAATTCTTTGCTAACATGATAAATTGTTGTGCCATGTGGCAATTCGTCTGGTATATTTGCATCTAATCCAAGATATGATATCGGACCATATATCTGCTTTTCTATAATTTTCAATTTTTTTAAAAATTCTGAATCATAAAACATAAATGTTAAATACTATTACCCCTTACCTAATACAAGTTGGTCACTTTCCCATAAAGATATTGAACCTAAGATAGTAAAAATTCCTTGAAATAAAGTAAGACAAAAGAGTATCAAAATAAAAAATGTAAAATATCTATATCGTAGTTTCTCAAGTAAAGGTATTCGATAACAGATTTCAATTATTTTATTAATTGTACGTTGAAAAAAACTCGATATACTTGATCTATTTGTAGACGAAGATTGAAATGAATTTAAAGGAATATGTTCAAATGGTACACGAATACTCGGTGAAGTCGATCTTGATCTATTTTTTTGCGGTTTCATATTAAACTAACTAATTTAACGGGTTATGTATTTTAAATATATTTTTTTTTCCAGAAATAAGGATAAAAATACGGAGAATAGAAATTTAAAAGACCATTCCCCCCCTAATATAGCGTTGCAATTTGCCCATGCATTTTGTTATTGTTGCACTTTGAAAATCTTAAATTATCGTGACCAATATAGGGATCTAAGTGGTGATCAAAAACGAAATCTAGAATTGACGCCTACGTTTTTTTTATACAATTCACCAAAAAGTAATAGATTATAACCAAATTTGTCAAATTTGGATATTTGGATAATTTAGAATTATTGCCATTATTGATATATTATGATGTAATTTAATCGTGATTCTTCCACATCGGGAACGTCTGATAAATTATAAAAGCAGCTGACAAACTTGCAAAAAAGTAAAATCATTATTTATCGCAATGTCTCAAAATTTGACACTTGAATTACAGTCTATTCGTGATGGTAAAGCTTCCATCGAACATCAAATCGATATTCATGGTAATATATTATCATCATTTTATCATTTCATTGAACGGTATTAAATGTATTATTATTAATAAATGTCGTCACTAAATGATCAACATTAATCTATTATAATAATAGTAAATGACCTTTTTGGAGTCAAAGAAAATTTACAACTTTCTCTCGAAGAGGTATTGGCAGGGTTACGTTATGTTATGGACTATCGTCTTAAAGGCGGTAGACTTCCAAATTTGGATTTTGACCTAATGAAACGATTATGTGAAGGTTTATTATTAAATATGGCTTATTTAGAAGGTGGTTTACTTAAACGCAAAATGACACCAGAAGCAAACGAGGCCTTTATCCTTTTCGGTGAATTTCTTGAAGAAGGTAATGATTAAACGGTTCAATTAATTTATTAAATTCAATCGGTGCATATTCGATGATCCTCAACAAATGTCAATTTATAGTGGAGGAATTTCGCACTGCTGTTGGTGAAAAGAATATATCCGATCTATACAATGCACTCAAACTTCATCGTCGATGCCGTAAGGATGCGGATCCAGAAATAAAGCAGGCAGCCGTTGCTATTATTTATATGCTTACAGAATGGTTTCCTCAATTTTCGGACTGGCATGAATTGGTTAAAGATGATGAACAAAGCGATGTAGAAAAAGTTATAAAAGAATTTACAGATACAATCAAAAAACCTAAAATGCCCCCACTCCAAGGAGTTGCTTTACCTCCACCTTGTAAGTGGAATCTGTTTTAAACAATTAAACTCTGATCTAAATTACTTATTACGTTTATTAAATATTTAGCTTTGTATTTTGATCGTGATGTCACTCGGTTATTGAAAATGTTTCGTACTTCCCTTGCGGATGGTCTGAGTTCAACTTCTATTGAGGGATTATTGGAACATTATGGTCCCAATAAACTTCCAGAACCACCAAAACCTTCGATATTCATGATGATACTTAACCAATTAAAGGATTTTATGGTTATCATTTTATTGACTGCGGCAATTGTGACCGCAGCAGAAAAAGACTTTAAAGGAATGGGCGTTTTATTATTCGTAATTGTACTTAACACCATAATAGGGTTTACACAAGAATATAAGGCGAATAAGGCATTGGAAGCACTACAAAAGTTATCAGTACCAAAGGTGAGAGTATCTTTTAGAAATAGCTATTATCGCGTACACAAATACTTGTCGCATATTTTTTAACGGAAGATTATATATATAATAAGGCCCAAGTGATTCGTGATGGTGAACAAATAATTATTGATTCCTCCCAACTTGTCCCAGGTGATATTATTATCCTTGAAGAAGGTGATGCTGTTCCAGCTGATATAAGAATTGTTGAAAGTTCTCGCCTCGAAGTTATCGAATCTATTTTAACCGGGGAAAGTCTTCCCGTATCTAAATCTGTTAAGAAGATTTGGACAAGTGTATGTATATAATAAATAACGTGATTTGACGTGATCCATATTATCTATCCAAATTACTTAAATCGATGATAAATTACAGACGAGGAATCTTCCTTTGGGTGACTGTAAAGGCAATGCATTTATGTCTACAGTCGTTGCAAAAGGGCGCGGCAAAGGACTTGTTGTTCGTACTGGAAATGATACCGAAGTAAGAGATATTGGTATTAAAATAAAAATTTATTAATCACTCTGACAGAGTTTATTTTCAAAATTATGATAGATTGGCAAAATAAGTGCTGCTATTACGTCAGCACCAAAACTTACAACTCCAATTCAACGCAAGTTAGCTAGACTTGGACAATGGCTTGTTGCTATTGCAATCTTATTGTGTGCCTCGATTATCATCGTTGGGGTCTTATATAAACGTGACGTAAAATATATGGTTGATATTGGCATAACGTATGCATTATTTCTATTTAATTATTTTATCATTTTGTTTCTAAAATTAATAACGCTAAACTTATCTTTATCTAAGTTTGGCTGTCTCCGTTATCCCTGAAGGTTTAGTAGCTGTAACAACAGTAACAATGGCTGTCGGTGTTCGTCGGATGGCTAAGCGTAATGCTATTGTTCGAACATTGCCCTCAGTTGAAACTTTGGGTAGTGTTACTGTTATTTGCTCCGATAAAACTGGCACACTTACTGAAGGAAAAATGGGACCGAGCGAACTATGGACAGCTGATGATTCATTGTACTCTTTCACTGAGCCAACCTCATTAGATCCAAATGTGGGTGGCGTTTTATTCCTCTCACAAGAGTATCGACAAAAAGTTCTTAAGAAAAGTCGAATCTCTTCACTATCATTGAATTTATCTGAAAAGACCGATTTGAAACCTCAAGAGATACCGAGAAATTCTTCAAATCCTCCTGCTCATATGGTAGCGGCACTTATGATTTCTTCTCTCTGTAATAATTCTTCTGTGACAAAGGATGATGATGGAAAGGATGGTGAATGGAAAGGCGTTGGAGATCCCACTGAAGTAAGGATTAAAATTTAAGAAGTATACAGTTATTAGCATGGTTAACATTCCTTTTTGATATAATCATTTAGGTTGCATTAGTTCTTGCAGCTCAAAAAGGAGGGTTTACTAAGAATTATTGGGAGAAGGAGCATGGTTTCACCAAAGTTCATGAGAAACCTTTTGATAGTGAGAGAAAGCTTATGAGTGTCGTATATAATATTATGGAATCTGAACGTTTCAAATCAACGAATCTTATAATGGCTAAAGGAGCTCCAGAAGAATTACTTCGAAAATGTACACTTTATTTACCGAATGTTGAAA
Source organism: Glomus cerebriforme (assembly GCA_003550305.1). Classification (NCBI taxonomy): domain Eukaryota; kingdom Fungi; phylum Glomeromycota; class Glomeromycetes; order Glomerales; family Glomeraceae; genus Glomus; species Glomus cerebriforme. Next base: position 104,846 of record QKYT01000098.1, on the reverse strand, counting down.
CTTTAACTTCCACTGAACCATTTGATGTGATCCTTGGGCAAAAAGATGGGTGTCAACCTGAAGAGTTAAATGATGATTTTGTCGATCTTGTGTCGGAACAAAGCTCAAAAATGGCATCACAAGGATTAAGAGTTCTTGGATTAGCTTTCAAGTCTATATCTGTTGATGATTTTTCGCTGACTGCATCTGATGCGATATCCATCGATACCAATAATGAATCTAAAGAAAATTCACCATCATCATCTAATGCTAATCCGTTGTTTGCAGAAGATAATTTAACATTTGTTGGGTTAATTGGTTTAATTGATCCACCTAAGAAAGCAGTTTCTGAATCCGTTTACGAGTGTAAGAAAGCTGGTATTAAAGTTGTTATGATAACTGGTGACCATGTCGCTACTGCAACAGCAATAGCAACTGATATTGGTATAATTGAACCTGATGTGCCAAATATGGTTCGTGTTTTATTATAATTTTGTATTGTCTCCATAAAAATGTACTTACAAGAACACAATTTTTTTATAGAGTCGCGCAATTCGTGGTGCTGAGTTGGACCTTTTATCTGATGAAGCAATTACAGAATTAGATCCATTTCCAAATGTTTTTGCTCGCGTCAGGTATTATTTGTATAGAAAGTCTTTCATTATGAAGCTCATGAGTAAAGTTCTAAAAAATTTACCACTTTTCTTTATAGTCCCGACAATAAACTTAAAATTGTCAAAGCGTTACAAAATATGGGGAATTCAGTAGCTATGACTGGTGATGGTGTAAATGGTAAATTAAATAATTTACTTACAACTATATATATATATATGATTAAAATTCAATTTAACTTGATAGATGCCCCTGCTATAAAGGCTGCGGATGTGGGTGTTGCAATGGGAATTAGTGGCACAGAAATAACGAAACAAGCAGCAGATATCGTTTTAGCCAATGATGATTTCTCAACAATTGTCGCTGCTGTTGAAGAAGGTCGACAGGTTTTTGACAATATTCTCAAGTTTATAGTATATCTTCTAAGTTGTAATGGAGCCGAAATTATCCTGATGTTTCTTTGTACCGCAATAAATGTTCCGCTACCATTCACAACAATAATGATTTTGTGGGCTAATATAATCGGTATTATATTATTTTATAAACTGTAAATATTTGTTAAAATAATTTCTTTTTATATTAATTCACAACTATCTTTTTTTCGATTTGTAATTATTAAATAGCTGATGTTCCACCTGCCATTTCACTTGGTGTTGAACCAGCTGAAAAAGATATTATGCGGCGTAAACCAAGAAATCCCAAAGCACCTGTGCTTGGTAAATTTGCAACGGCAATACTTATTGTGCAAGCATTTACTATGTCATTATTGCCATTTGGAGTTTATATGCTTGCAAGAAATGATCCAAAAATAACACAGAAAGATGCGATGTCATTAACATTTACTACATTAACAACAATGCAACTTCTTCAAGGTTTCTTATCCGGTACATTATATGAAAGCATTTTTAAAACAGGAATACTTGGTAATAAAGTAAGTAAATTTAATTAAACTATTATTTTTTTTTTTTACACATCTTTTTATGCGTAACTATAAATTTTTACTAATTGTGTTCATTTACAGTGGATGATTGGTTCTGTGTTTGGATCAACATTTGCAATGCTTCTGGGCGTATATGTTCCAGGTAAAATAACAATTATATAGTATAATTTTATGATACCATTTAATTAATTATAATTTGTTTTACAGGAATTAATACATGGTTGGAACTTACACCTATTCCAGCCCTTGGTTGGGTTAAAATTTTAATATGTTGTGTCGTTCAAATTGTTATCAGTGAAATTGGCAAAGCATTCGGAAGAAGATTTAGGGATTCAAAAAATAGGTCTGATTAGTATATTATATAATATTTAATAATATTATCACAATGTTACGTTTTTCTTTTTAACCAGAAATAATATCAAGTATATTATTAATAGAATTAATAGAATTAATAATTATAAACATTGAAAAATTCTCAGCTTGTTTGGGTACCACCAATATTGCAAAAATATTGATCTTGGAATATATCGCAACTCTATCAAGATCATACAAACAAGGAGGATTTAAATACATACAAAATACAATTAAAAATTAATTATTAAAATGAATGTATTTATTCTCAGTATAAAAAAATAATTTAATAGCAGATAGTAGCCATGAAAGAAGCAGTTATATATTATGTTTACAAAGAATACGCGCAGATGTTATTTTTTTTTATTTTGATGATTTGTGTGACAATAAATAGTATATAAACAAACTGCTTTTTGCAGTCAGTTTTGTTTACAAATCTCTTTTCTCGATTCGCTCTAATAAAAAAAATGCTACAATGCTCTCCGACTCGCAAGTTCCTACGTCAAAAAGAGTTTGATCCAAGTCTATGTATACTATTATTATTATTATTATAATTACCGTTACAAATTTGATTATCATATAACTTAAAAATTATTGAACATTCTAGGCAAATCCAATCTCAATCAATTTAATATAATTTCAAGAAACAAGAATCCCTCTGAAAAAAGAAAAAGATCAAATTACTGTTATAGTGATACCGAAGACTTTATAACAGATTCTTCAGGGTCACGTTGTTCACAGATTGATCAACCGCAGCAAGAAAATTATACCTGTACAGTACCGAATTGTAATAAAAAGTTTAGAAAGCGAAAGTATTTGAGAAATCATATATTAACTCATACAAATGGGAAACCATTCATTTGTAACGAACTTGGATGCGGAAAACGATTCTCTTTATTATCCTATTTAAGAAAACACAAAAAACGACACAGTTTTAATAAAGTTATGAATGATGAATCTGGATGTAGCAAACTGCTCCCTTTATTACGTTATCAGAAGCGACATAACCAAATACAGGTGGTTGATGAAACTCAGTTACAAGGAACGACCGACGATGAACAAGAGCCAATTGATGATCACCAAAAAGACGAAGAAAATAAATACGCAAAACTCAGTTGCGACAAGATGTTTAATAAGCAAATGTATTTAGATATACACCCGGAAACTCAGAATGAAAAACCTTTTGTTTGTAACAAACCTGGATGTGGCAAACGATTTGCATTATCGTATATCTTAAAGGCCCACAAAAAACGACATAATGATTGTGATATGTCAGAAAGATTTATAAATTGTTCCGCTGAGAAGATTAAAGTAACAACACAACCAATCAGTTATTCTAAAGATGACGGTGCTGAAGTGATAAGATGTACAGAATGTAATAAAATATTTACAAGGGAAAGAAGTTTGGAGAATCATTTAGCAATTCATAAAGGTAAAAAGTTATTTGTTTGTAATGTGCCTGGATGTAGAAAAGGGTTCTTTGCATCAGATTATTTAAAAAAGCATCAAAGACGACGACATATGAAACCAGCGGCTGATTCTGCTGAAAATATCACAATTCCTGAAATAAACAACAATAAAGAAATGAAATCTCTAAAGGTTCATAAAATGATTATTTGTAATGTAGACGGATGTAATAAAGTCTTTAGGAGTCAATATGATCTTGATAGGCATTTAGTTACTCATTCAGACGAGAGACCTTTTGAATGTGGAATTAATGGTTGTAAAAGGAACTACAAACGTATAGATCATTTAAAAACACATCAACGAGCGACTCACTTAAATCCAAAGAAAGTGGATCAATTGCAAGTCTATCCTTAGGATAAAGGTGAAATATATTGTAAGATTATTTTATTTTATTTTTCAAAAAGTTATTAACATTAATTCTTGCTTGACTTTAAAAGAGAAGTGATTTCCGTGAACATTTATTAGATATCCAATTCTATCTATATTGTGTAGACATGGAGATATAAAAGAAATAAAGGAATTTTTTCCGTAACATTTATATTTGTGTGACTTATAGTACATTGTTTTTAAGAAATTAGTTTTTATTAAAAATATAAAGATATAAAAAAAATTTGTCACGGAATTTAAATTTTAGTAAAATTTCCAAATGCCGAGAGAAATATCTCTTATCATATCCTTTTATTGGAATCGCATGTAATTATTGTTCTAATTGTGTTTCAGACGAAAGAATAGAAGTTAGTGTTTCCTTTTCCTTTTCGTCAATAAGTATAGGTTGATTAGAATTATTTGATAATCTTCTTGCTTTTTCATTATCGATAGCAGCTTGATGGGCTTTAGAAGCTTTCTCAACTAAATTTTCAACTTCTTTAATTATATTTTTAAAAGTTGCGAAGAATGATGATTCTCTGGCATCTTGATTATTATCTTGCTGTTGTATATTATTTTGAACAATATTAATTATTGTAACACTATCTAATTTTTTATAATTAGATGGCAATAAATTTTTTAACATATCAATATCATATTCATTATAAGGAGATGGTAACGATTTTTTTAATGTATTTAATGCGTCAATGTCATATTCATCATAAGGAGGTGGTTGATCATCCATATTGGCTTCAATGTTATTAACTTCAACTTTTTCATCAACTTCAGTGTCATTAATTACTTCAACNGCTTCAATGTTATTAACTTCAACTTTTTCATCAACTTCAGTGTCATTAATTACTTCAACCTCCTCCTTGGCTGCTTCAATATTGTCAATTTCTTCAATCTTTTTATTGGTTTCAATGTTGTTAATTACTTCAACATTCTCATTAGCTTCAATGTTATTAACTTCAATTTTTTCATCAACTTCAGTGTCATTTATTACTTCAACCTCCTCATTGGCTTCAATATTGTCAATTTCTTCAATCTTTTTATTGGTTTCAATGTTGTTAATTACTTCAACATTCTCATTAGCTTCAATGTTACTAACTTCAACCTTTTCATCAACTTCAGTGTCATTAATTACTTCAACCTCCTCATTGGCTGCTTCAATATTGTCAATTTCTTCAATCTCTTCATTGGTTTCAATGTTACTAATTACTTCAACCTCCTCATTAGCTTCAACGTTATTAACTACAATCTTTTCATTTGTTTCAATATTATTTATTACTTCAACCTCCTCATTGGTTTCAAAATTGTTAGTTATTTCAACCTTTTCATTAACTTCAATGTCGTTAATTACTTCAACTTTCTCATTGGCTGCTTCAATATTATTGGCTACTTGGACTTCAATATTATTGTCAATTACTTCAATCTTTTCATTGGTTTCAATGTTATTAATTACTTCAACATTCTCATTAGCTTCAATATTGCTGGTTACTTCAACCTTGTCTTCAATGTTGGCTACTTCGATCTCATTGACTTTAATGATGTTGATTTCTTTAACATACTTAACAGTTTCAATATTGCGTACTACAGCCTCATCACTCCCTTTCAAATTTTCAAACATTTCTTTTAATTTCGATAAAATCGAATTTTCATCAACATTATCATCTAATAATTTACTATGTTCAGCTTTAATTTCATCGATATTCTTATTAATTTTATATCGTTCTTCAAATAATTTGGTTACATTTTCAATAATATTCTTGCGTTGTTGCTGACTATCATTTTGAACATTTGACGAAGTTGTTAATTTTTTTGGAATTTCCCGAATACTTAATCTACGATTTTGTTTTTCCTCTAATAAAATAGGAGCGCCAAGAAGAGTCGAATTAGAAAAATTAGTCCAGTTTTTGAAATTCAATTCGATCTATTATATGTTAATAAGAAATTTATTATCGTTTCAAGAATATATATACGTATATATATACGTATATATTATTTAAAATGAAAAAAAAATCATTTTACCTTATCCTTGATCTCTTCGTTTTTACTATTTTGTTTTATGACATATAAAATTTCTGCAGCCTTAAATGTTAATTGTTTCTTAGCATGAGTTTCGATTATTTCATTACAGAATGGAATGGTTTTTTTAATATATTTTTTTATTCGAGGGAAATATTCTTCAAGAATTCGTTGGATTAAATGCAAGTACCCGATTAAAAGGTTATCGATATTGTCAGGTAAAGAACATCCCATCACTTGGCTAAAAAAAAAAAAAAAGAAAGAAATAAGTATATTGAATTTATAATAAATATAAAGTATAAAACATGAAAAAAAAAAAATGAAATAACAAAAGGAAATTGGTATTTACCCTCCAGACTTAAGCATTTTATATTCAAAATTTCTATATTTTGTATTTTTTCTTTTTACTCTTTCAAATTCTTTAGTTGATAATTTTAATAATTTTTTATAAAATTTTTTGAATTTTCTTAATTCATCATCATTTTCCAAAGATTGTTGACGTAATGTAAAATAATTTTCACGCGTGTCTTTCCAATCATAATACCATTCACCAGTGGAATATTCAAACTAAACGTTATTAAATGACGCAGCAATAAGAATTTAATCGTGGAGAAGTAAAAAAAAAAAAGGTTCGTACAGGAAAAAAAAAAAAAAAAAAAAAAAAATTTTTTTTTTTTTATATACTTACATCCAAAACTTTAATAAAAGAACCTAAAGCGGCCAAATATTCTTTTTGAGCAACGCTGACGACAACATCAAAAAAATTACCGCCTATCCTTAAGGCATGATCAGCATTTGATTTGTCATCTTTAATCTTTCGCAAACAAGTTCGAATTTCACGAAGGGAAAACATGATATTTGCATTAATAAACTTCGTATTCCTATAAATTGCCCAGAATTTTGAAACGGATTTATAGAGAGAAGTGCGAGTTTCTGAGCTGATCATTGAAACAGATTGAGAGAGTATGTGTAATACTGAAGACATGGCGTGGCTATATATGTAAAATATCAAAGATGATTGGTCAAAAGAAATAAGACGAAAAGACAAATTTTGTGCGTACTTACAGGAAAAGTTCTAATTGCGCTATTGTAGAACTGTCATAATGATTCCATTCATAATCAGAAAGATATTTAGCGGCTTTAATAGTGAAGTCTATCACTAAAGGGAAAAAATTTTAATATGATGAACATTATATGATAAAATCACGTAATATAAAGAAATTATACCTTTCCTATCTTCAATTTCTTCCTTGGGACGACTGACCAAGTTTTCCATTAAACGAATTGTTTCCTTCAAAGCATAAAAGTAAACTCTAAAAAATAGTTCGGGAGAAGGAATTTATTAGCATACTACCATCTCTTAATATCCAATTGCGTACTTACAAACTTTCATTATCTGCCAACAATTTGAGAGTATCTTCATATTCTTTAATTGTGGTTGTGTTAGAATTCATTTTTTTTTTAGAAAAAAAAAAGAAAAAAAATGATAGAACGGTAAAATGATGGGAAAAGTTGCTTTTTTTGCAAAATGGCAAAAACGTTATTTGACTGTACAGCTGATTTTATACGGGGTACATTGAACTTGCCATACTTATCATAAAAAGAATAAAAAGAAATTCAATACCCGAATGTTAGAAATACCGAAAATAGAAAAATCTTGGCATTTTAACGAAAGAGGATATATGAATACCATTTCAAGATATGCAGTCATGGTTTCAATACATTATCAAACATATCTCTTAACCTTTACGTAAAATTAATGAACTCTATTGTTAAAACAAGAAATAAAAGTTCAATTTTTTTTGACAACTAATGCATCACATCAAAATTAATCCAATCTTACACTCCATTTTGCAGAATTTCATTATTTTTTTTTTAAAAAAAAAGGATTTACAAATTTTGGATTCTGGAAATAATAATTTCTTTTTTTTTGACATTATGGCTATCAAAATAATGCATAAAGATTATGCACGGCCGTTATGACGAAAAAAGGTTCTTTATTTACTGTGCATAGAATCATAGTTTCATAATTTATGCTATTGAATGGGTGATATTAGGATTAGTGCGTGTGCCAACATAAATATAATGTCGATCAGCAAATGATCGTGTAATCAAAATAACGTTTTATAGTAACGTTATATTTATACAATTAAAGCTAGTATTGTGATAAAGACATACAGTCAACACTCTATACCGAACTGATGGTTCCATTAGAAAAAAAAGTTTGTTATATAAATTACTATGTTTTCTATATGAACCTCCTACTTTTTATAATGAACTATTAATAAAATTTAAAAATTTTGAGTTCGGTATAACCAGAGTTCATTATAAAGAGGTTCGTTATAACCAGTTTTAACTGTAGTTTTGATTTACTTGAGTGTTTCACCATACGCGAGTGACGCGAATTATACATTTCCTAATCCAAAATTTTTACAAAATGTTTGTAATTCATATCATCTTTTATTTTTGTATAAAATGATAATAATCAAGTCTTGTAATAACAAACTAAGAAATTTTAGAAGAAAATAAATAAAATTAAATTTTTTTTTTATTTATTTATTTTATTTATTAAGAATAAAGTAATAAAAAAAAATTAATGAATTTGTATAGTCTAATTTACTATAATGCTTTTGGTTGATGGTGTTTTAATGAATGGGTAAATGAGAATTTTTAAATTATAAATTAATTATCTTAAATCTACTTAAAACAAAAAATCTTTTTTTTTTCATAGCTTAAAAGACTAATTCTTCCTTTTCAAATACTGTTTCGTTTTCGTTTACTTCATTTTCATTTAAATTTTCAACTACTTCTTCCTTTTCTTCCTTTTCATTTAAATTTTTACCTACTTCAACTAATTCCTTTTCAATGACTTCTTCAACTACTTCCTTTTCAACGACTTCTTCAACTACTTCAACTACTTCATTTTCTTTTTCATTAATTTCATTAACAGACAAACTAGAACTAGATCTTAAAACAGCAGATCTATGAGCTTTAACAGCTTTATCGACAACGTTTTCAACTTCTTTAACAATAATTTTAACGGCTTTTAAGAATGCTGATTCTTCTTCCTGTTGCACATTAGTTACATTATTGATAATATTGTATTGATTAATTTGATTTATTTGATTCACTTGATTTACTTGATTTATAATATTTGGATTATTGCTTTTCTCCTCTTCTGAATGAGACAAAATTATTTCAGGAAGATTTACGCTTTCACTAACACTATGTACACTATCACTTCCATCGCTTTTTACGCATTCCTCTCTCTCATTATTCTCATTATTATTGTCTCTGTTAATTTTCTCCTCTTCTGAATGAGATTCAGAAGTGTTTATACTTTGATTTTCAACATTATGTACACTATCAATTTCATCGCTTTTTACGCATTCTTCTTTCTCATTCTTCTCATTATTATTGTCTTTGTTAATTTCCTCTTCTTCTGAATGAGATTCAGAAGTGTTTACACTTTGATTTTCAACATTATGTACACTATCATTTTCATCGCTTTTTACACATTCTTCTTTCTCATTCTTCTCATTATTATTGTCTTTGTTAATTTTCTCTTCTTCTGAATGAGATTCAAAAGTGTTTACACTTAGATTTTCAACACTATGTACACTATCATTTTCATCGCTTTTTTTGCATTTCTCTCTTTCAATTTCCTCAACGTCTAGATTATTGTCTTTCTTTTCTTCTAAATGAGAATTCATTTTAACATCATCAGACAAAATTGGTTCAGGTGATTTTACATCGGTTCTCTTTTCACTTTTTTCAATTCTTTCAATCTCTTCAGGATTATTTACAATCTCAATAAACTTCGCATTTACATTTTTCTTCTTCACTTCGTAATTATTAAAGTAAATCGATTCAGGTTCCGTAACGAATGGAATTTCAATAAATGGGAAATTTGGAATTGAAGGTAATGATGGTTCTTTTCTTTTCTCTTCTAACAATTTTTTTAATTCTGATAAAATCCAGTCTGAATCTCTGGTATGTTGATCAATAACTTTATTTTCTTCTCTAACTTCATTTTTATCTTCCGTCAATAATAATTCATTATAATATTTTTCAGTTTGATCAATATCCCTTAATATTTTTGCTCGTTCCTCAAACAATTTTCTTACGTCATCAATAATACGTTTACGTGTACATTGTTTTTGAATGTTGGATAAAGATCTTGTTACCTTTGTTGGAATTTTTCGAATATTTCGAAGTTTACGTTTTTGTTTTTCCTCTTGAGGTTTTTCCTCTTGAAATATTTCTTCTTGAAATTTTTCCTCTTGGGATAAGGGAGTTAAAGTACGAGTTGGAGTATTTGGAACATAAATAGATTGTGGCGGTGAGGAAAATGAAGTATATTCCGAAACAGGAGTATCGGGAGGTGTGCTAAGTTGAAAGAATTCCTTATTAGCGGAAGAAGACGAAATATTGAGATCATTAGGTTTATTTTGTGAAGAAGGATATTGAAGGGTGGAAGGGGCAGACGAAGGTCGTGGCCGAGAAGTTGTCGAAGTAGTATCACGATAACTAGACCATATTTCGAAATTTGATTCAATCTATTAAAAAAATTACAAATTAACTTATATGTTAATAAATAAGTTTAAATAATAATAATAATAATAAAATAAAAATATAAATAATTTACCTCTTTTTTAATTTCTTCATTTTCACTAATATCTTTTATAACATATAAAACTTCTACGGCCTTAAATGTTAGTTGCTTTTTCACATGAGTTTCGATTATTTCATCACAGAATAAAACCAAATCTTCAACATATTTTTCTAATAGCGGAAAAAATTTTTCAAGTAATTGTTGAATCAAATGTAAATATCCGATTAATAACGTATCAATATTGTCAGGTAAAGAACATCCAGCAATTAATCTGAAATAATAAAAATATTAAAATATGTAAGTACATATAATAATAATAATAATAATAAAGTAATCCTTATTTACCCTCCAGATTTGAGTAATTTATATTCAAATTTTCGAAATCTAGTATTCTTTCTTTTCACTTTTAAAAATTCTTTATTTGATAATTTAAATAATTTCTTATAAAATTTTTTAATTAATCTTGATTCGGAATTCTTTTTTGAACATAATAAAAAAAATTTTTCACGTCTATCTATCCAATCGTAATACCATTCACCGGCAGAATATTCGAACTAATGATCAAAAGAATATTTCGAAAAAAAAAAATTATTTTTTTTTTAGATTAAAATTAATTATATTCATATATTACGTTTATATATTAACTTACATCCAAAACTTTAATAAAGGAACCAAAAGCGGCCAAATATTCTTTTTGAGCAACGCTGACGACAACATCAAAAAAATTACCGCCTATCCTTAAGGCATGATCAGCATTCGATTTGTCATCTTTAATTTTTCTTAAACAATTTCGAATTTCACGAAGGCTAAACATGATATTTGCATTGATAACGTTCGTATTTCTATAAATTCCCCAAAATTTTGAGACGGATTTATAAAAAGAGGTACGAGTACTTGCATCGATCATTTTTATAGACTGAGAAAGTATATGCAATACTGAAGACATTGCACGGCTAAATATGTAAAAATGTGATTGGTTAAAAGAAATGATATAATATCACAACATTAATGTAAATGAATAAATATATTTACAGAAAAAATTCTAGTTGGGCTATGGTTGAGCTATCATAAAAAGTCCATGGATAACTCGAAAGAAATCCTGCTGCTTTAAAAGCAAAGTGTATCACTAAAAAAAAAAAAGAAAAAATTATCCATCGTTAAAAATAATAAATCACGTGTTTTGAAAGAAGGAAGACTGCGGGGAAAGAAACCATACCTTTCTTATCTCCTTCAATATTTTCTCTGGGACGACCAACCAAGTTTTCCATCAAACGAATCGTTTCCTTTAAAGCATAATTATAAGTTCTAAGGATAGACCATGTTTTTAAGAGAAAGAAGTTTAGTATATTTCTTAAAATCCTTGCGTTACTTTTTTTTTTTTGTACTTACAAACTATCACTATCTGCCAACAATTTGAGAGTATCTTCATATTCCCTTATTTGTACATCCTCAACATCCTTAGTTTCGGCAAATATGATTGACTTATTATCATTTAAATCCGAAATTTCAGAATGTATTGAAGTCATTTTGAAAAAGAAAAAAAAAATATATAATTTTTTTTTCTTCGAAAAAAATTGATAATAATAAAAAAAAAAAATGGATAGCCGTGCTTTTTAAAGAAAAAAAAAATTCGGAAAATGGATTATTTTTGTTACACTGAAAATTAGTTACACCCACCAAACGGAGGAAGACAGCCGGAATATGAAAATGTTGTTTTCGTTAAAATTTGAATAACAAATTTCTTTGGTTTCAACGATTTACAATTAAGTGAGATTTTAAAATCTTCTTCCCCTTGTTTGGTCCTTGGCATGCAAATTGACATAAACATTATAATATTGTTGATGAAATGATGAATATTTTTAGATTCCTGTTTATTTATCGTACAGATTATTCGTCAAATGTAATACAGGACAAATACAGTGTAACTATTAGGTAAAAATTAGTTGGTATGTGAAAATAATTTTTATGCTTTTCATTTAAGATTTCCTAAAGTATTAAACTAAAATTAAAGTATTTAATAAACTAAATTGTACTAATCAAAAGTTAACAGTCTAACCTTTTTTTATTTTTAATCTTCATTGAGAACGCCTCAATAAGATTTTTTTTCTTAAAAAAAAAAAAATTATATTTGATCGGTTTATCTCAAGATTCATGTTTTAAATATAAAGAACGTAATTTAGAAAGCTCCTAACTATCAGGGAGATAGATAATAAATTAAACATGCAGAAAACTCAATATTTTAATTGAAAGTATTTCCGGAGGTTCCGTGCATATATCCAAAAATAATAAATTGATTGTTTCTAAAAACGTTATTATGATACATATAATTAGTAAAGCTTTATCGCGTGTATCCAGATGTGACGTTACACGTCGGGATACAAGCCAAATTTGGTTAATGTATTGTTTTGAATTGAAGACATATGAAAATGAATGTACGTTTCAAATTCAATATTAATATTTTGATTTTCAAGGTCAAAACAATCTTAAATCTTTGTTCTAAAAACAAAGGACAATTTAAATTCATTATCATTTAAAAAATATTAAGGGGTTCAAAGCTTCAGGAGCATTTAAACTGGGCATAATTAATAAAAAATATCACAACGCAATGTAAATAGTAATAATACTTTTTTTTGTTCTTATTAATTAAAAAATTTCAGACAATGTCGTTTTTTGGAAATTTATGATTCCATAATCCGTAATTATAACCAATATATAAATAAAAATTTATTTTGTGTTTATTACATACAATTATACACGCATACACGATCTCAAGCTATTTAAATTTTCTTGATTACCTTATATCGAAGTTTGTGTTGTTTATCGAAAAACCAATTATAATAAATAAATATAGATCGATGTTATAATTATATTGATAATTGGACGGATACATTATTTATTACCTAAATTCAATATAGGGAATTGAATAGCAAATTGGTTATAAATTTGAAATTTATTAACAATAAAATACAATAAATTTATTTATCCGTTATACAAAATGTTACTTTTCTTCTTCGCCAACAATATATTTTTTAATAGTTTTAACGATTTTAAACAAGTAATGAATATCCTGATGTTCTGGATGTTCTGGATGTTCTGGTGATTGCACAGGTTGTACATTAGTCGCATGATCTGGCGATACTACATTAGTTACATTATTATTGACTGTATTATTTTGTTGTATTACTGTAATATTATTAACAGCTTCTTTTACATCTCTTTCTAAACTATCTCTTCCTTCATCACCTTTTCTTTTTGGAAGTAATTCTATTTCCTTTAAAATTTCTTTTAGTTTTGATAAAATCGAATCTGAATCTTCTTTATCAATAGATTTGTCTTGTAATAATTTATTATATTCTGTTTCGATTTCACGAATATTCTTATTAATCTTACGTCGATCATCAAATAATTTTATTACATCTTCAATAATACGTTTACGTGTAAATTGTTGTTGTTGTCGTTGTTGAAATTTTGATAAAGATCTTGCTACTTTTGTTGGAATTTCTCTCATTTTACGTTTTGGTTTTTGTTCTTTCTCTTCTTTCTCTTGAGATAAAGGAAAGGTCATCATAGTAGGACTGAGAGGTGATTGTTGTGGCGTAGAAAATTGTGTAAATGTAGAAGTGGGAGAAGGCGAAGTAGGAACGGAGGAAGGAGTTGAAGTAATAAAATAATCAGACCAGTTCCTGAAGTTCAATTCAATCTATTTATTTACAATGTAATAGTTAATAAAAAAATTCCTTTTTTTTTTTTATCGTTAATAAATATAAATATAAATATATATATATAAATTATTTAACCTCATCTTTGATCTCTTCGTTTTCACGATTTTCTTTTATGACATATAAAATTTCTACGGCCTTAAA
>QKYT01000098.1:47289-66537 GCA_003550305.1 Glomus cerebriforme | reverse complement strand
ATAATTGTTAAAAATGATGTTACATTGTGGCAATGCAGTGTTACCTATAACCTGAAAACTTCGATTTTAGCTGAATTTAGGCCGGCATTATGAATTTGGCCGGAATTAAGAAAATTTTGGCCAGAATTATGGNTTAAAGATCGCTNATTTTAACNATTTGTANTAACTTTGACCAACTTTGGATTTTACATATATACTNTAGACTTCAAGACTATACTATACCAATAATTTATATTGTAATATCATAGTACAAAAAACTCACTGCTAATCTTGTGACATTTCCACTGACTGATAATATTTGTTATTTGATCAAGATTTAGCTTTTCGCTTAACTAAGACTTTTTTGCTCCTAGCCTTCTACACTGGCTTACCATAAATTATCAGATTTTTTTTATATATAAAATTTATATATAAAATTTATATTTTTATATACATATAAAAAATTTTTTTGTACTTAATAATTGAAAAATTTTTTATTTTATAATAAAATACAAATATCAAATTTATTATATAAAAAATTTAAAATTTATAAGGCTAATATTTAATATGTCTTTCTTTGGCCTTAATTATCACTTTGATATACCTAAGTAAGCTTAAAATTAATTGATATAATGTTTTAATGCTAATTTTTCTCCATTTCTCTTGAACTACATCAATTAATTTCTGTTTAGTGACATCCAATCTAAAATTGAAATGTCATGTGTTCTTATTCACCAAACACTAAAAATGATGTATGACATGGCACTCCATCTTGCTAAAATATGGAAGTAGGATAATTACTAACCCATGGTATAAAGTGGTTAGCTAAAATATTGACATAATCATCAGAATTCATATTCCTTTCTACCACAACCAAAAGTCTAAATCTATACCAATCAAAATACCCCTAAAACATCACTGATTCTTCTCCAAACTTAACTGTAGATTAAATACAATCTTTATTGTAAACTTCTTCAGAACTTTTTCATATTCTTACTCAGCCATCTGATTCAAAAAGAGCAAAACTTGACTCATCTAACTATATCACCTGTTTCTATTTTTCTTCACAGTTTCATTTTTCTCTATACTATTTACCAGTTATTTCAATGTTTTTCAGTCAAAAAAGGTTTTTTACATGTAGCATAACCAACCCAGTATTTTTAATGCATTTTGTTAATTCTGCCCAGAATTTAAATTTAATAAAAAATTCTGTTTTTATGATGTTATGAGTCAAAGTTTATATATAAATTTTATATAATTAATTAATTTTATTATATATTCATGATCATATTAAAGTCAGAAAATCAAATTTCTGTGCATTATAATTCATAACACGAGATGCAATATTTGATAATCCTGGCTTAAAATTTTATTATTTTCTTTTAATGAATAACATAAATCTTTATTAATTATGAAAAATTAATTAACTTAAAATTTCTATTAAATTTAATTTAAATATTTAAATAAAATATTTATTCATTTAATTGGTTAAAGTAGAATTTCTGTCTAGTTTAATTTTGGCTAGAATTAGTTGAAATTTCTGCCAGAATTAAAAAACTATAAAAATCTCAGGTTTAAATTTTAAACTCAAATCCAAACCAGAAATTTTATTGAAATTAAAATTCTGGCCCAGACCTGGCTCGAGTAGATTTAAAATTAATTTTTGCCAGCCTAAACCCAGATCTGGTCCAGATCGGGTCTGGGTTTTGGACCTAAATTTGACTCGTTGCAGGCTTCTATTACCAAGTAGAGAAAACTGGTTAGTATGAACAATACACTGTAAACTCATGTATCACATTGAGTAAGACTTTTTGGACATCCAAGATGTTTCTCAGGTATTGCAGAACCTGTTTCTTTATACCTTTTAATAGTATCACTTATAGTATTGGTAGGGATGCTGAGTTGAGTAGAATTTACTCTTTGCTGAGAAAAGCACCAATAATTCATTTACGTTAAGTCTTTGACAGTTCATTTCCATGCATTTAAAATTAGAAGCAAAGCAGTAATAAATAATTTTATTATCTTTTTAGTTTATACTAGCATAACCCATCATGCTATGTCGAGATCAATGAGCTTAAAGTAATATATAGTAAATCATGTACATAAAAATNTTTCAGAAATAAGCTGTGACATAAACAAAAAAAAATCCTGATTTATATTCAGGAAAATTAGATCCTATTTGTTTAATTTATGGCTAATATTGATATTAATGCCAAGCAAAATAAATAAATATATATATATCAGTTATATTAAAATGATATAAATTATGTTTACAATTTATATTATAAACATTTTGAAAAACTTCACTATAAAGATCTGAACTGATAGATTTTATCTCAATTATAAAAAAAAAATTATAATAAAAAAAAATCAATAGGTTAATTAACAATCACGCCACTTATCAGATTGCCACAGTATGTCACCAGGCGCGGAGGCTCAGATGAATCATGCATTGCACAATTTAAAATTATTTATTAATACAGGTAATCTAAAACTTTCCACTAGACAATAATTTTTTTAGTTGTCAGAAAAAAAAATCACAAAATCCCATTGGTGATCTATTGTTACAAAAAAAAATTTTACTACTAATTAGTATTAGTAAAATGTCAATCATCAAAAGGTCTTAACATTTAAGTATAAACATAAATTTGCCAATCAAAAGATCTTAACTTTTAAGTATAGATCAGGTACAGATCCGCACAATTTAAATACTATTTATACATGCTAATCTAAACGTTATGATTTTCCATGAATTTTTTTAGTTAAGGGTAGGGTATTTTGATCAATGGTTATACATATGTTACATATATGCCGATCACAACTCAAGCAAATTTTATTGATTAAAAAAAGCGTGACAAAGCCAAGCCACTAAAGAAACATATTACTGGCATTTAAATTTTTTATTTTCACATCTTTAAAGAGCCTTCATACTTGGTTTAATTAGTTTTTTAAGTATACACTTTTTTTTCAAAAAGTTTTACTTGACAAAAGTTTAGCTGGAAGTTGCTCATTATACTCTAAAGTTGCTCATTATTTGCGCTAACTCAGTCAGTTTATGCTATTACTTTACCAAACTTAAAACTAAACAGCCCAGCTTCTTTACTTACAAGTTTACTTATATAATAATACAATGGTAAGACTAATTTTTTTTAAGTTTATTATAAGCTATTTCTTAAATCTATAGTTCAATATTATTCTATTTTTAGATTTCTAATTATTACTACTTTTTTTTANAGTATAAGGGTTATAGATTAATTATGTATTTTTAAATAATTGTAATTATGAGTAAGCATGTTATATTGAAGTTATTAAAGAGTAATTTGTCTATTTTTTTTTAAAAAAAAGTTCAAAATCATTTTACAAAGAACACTTATATATTAATTTTTTAAATTTTAAAGTAATGTCTTGTTTTTATAATTTATTTTACAAAATAGGAATAGTTATAATTATTATTGGCAATAAATTGGTGAAATTGTGAAATTTTCTATTAATTATAAAAATAAAATAATGAGTTATTTTTTATTTTCTTTGATTTTTCTTTCGTGCGAAGTGTCTCTTAATAAATTATCACGTGAAATTAATTGATTTTATTGGTCATTAATGTTGATCATCACATGAAGTACTATTTTTAAAATGTTACACATGTCGATCACTGAATCAACTACGGAGTTGACAAAATACCCTACCCTTAAAATAATAATAATTAAAATAATAATATAGATGTGCGATAGGGAGAAATCACTGATCGTGTAACTGATGCGCAAATTCACGTGACAAAAATCCGGTAATTTATGGTAGGCCAGTGTTATGTGGCATGTTTTTAAAAAATATATACTACTAAAATAACTGCAGCCTCAATTTTTTTGCTATCAATTAGTGAAACAAATTAATGTGCATGCACATATTTTCAATTCGAAACAAATAAACATATAATGGATCTGTTTAATATTTTGGTTATTATTAGATAGTTGTCGCTTGAATTCAATGAAAAACGAGAATTTTTTTAAAAAAAGATATACAAAATAAAATAAAATCCTAATTCATTTGCATAATTTTTTCGAGAGTAACACCAGGTCTGGGAACAAACCTTACTTTATAAGGTTGTCTTTTATCAACACGTTTTAAATCTAATTTAATGGGATTTCCAGTAATTGAGTCATAATCATTTTCAACGTTAAATAAAGTTAGTGCATAACCAACTGTTGTAATCAAATTTCTTTCAGCAAGATTTTGTCCCACACAAGCTCTTCTTCCTCTACCAAATGTCCAAGGATCTCTTAAATCATCATATTTCTTAAGTTGACCATTCTCATCAAGATAATGTTCAGGATAAAATTCATTTGGACGTTCAAAAAGTTTTTCACTTGTATGTGCAGATTTATAACTCATCATTATGGTAGTTTTTGCTGGAATGTAATAACCTCTATAAACATCATCTTTTGTTGTTGAATGTTTCATTAATGTACTACTTCCCGTCCTGTTAAAAAAAATTTTTAATCTTTCATTCAAGTAAATTTCAGATTTTTTTTTTTTCTTACCTGCATCTTAAACTTTCTTTAATGGTAGCCCAAAGATAAGGTAATTTTAAATCATCTTGAGGGGTCTGGAAACGATTTCCTTGAAGACATTCATCCAATTCTTTTTGAATTTTTCGTTGCGCTTCAGGATAATTTGCAAGAAGGGCCTTTTAAATTATATAATTTGTTAAAATATTAATTTTTATGAAAATACATTAATTTAATTAGATACGTACCCAGATCCATTGAAAAAAATTAAGTGAAGTTATGGCACTAGCGATTAAAAAAGAATTGTTTAAATTCATAAAATCCACTTCATCAAAAACAAATTGTTTTTTTAATTCATCATCATCATTTTCCAAAGAATCTTCGTAAGGTTTTGAAACAATATCAGAAGAAATATTCATATTCTTTAACACGTGAGCAGCAAAACTATTTTCATTTTCATTTTCTTTAAGTTTTTGACGTAAATCTTCCAGTAAATGTTTAAACAATTCACGAGCTAAATCTCTTGCTTTATAAGCATGTCTATTTAATCTCTTTTCCACGAATGGAATATATTTCAACCACGGAAACTTATCAATGGTACCATTTTCTGGTCTTAAAATTTGAGCGATTTCAGAAATCATTTGTTCTATTTGTAGGGATAATTTTTCAGATTTTTGTCCAAATAATATGGTGGTAGATAAATTGATTAAAAAAAATCTCAAATCATCGGTCGGATTAAAGCTTTCTGAAGAACGATTATAAAATTTTATCATGAGATTTTTTACTTCGGTGTGTATAATGTCACGATAATTGATATTAACCATCTTTTGTGTGAGTGCTTGATGTGATACTGCACGCATGGCTCTCCAATACTTTCCATACTACAAAAATATACATATTATATATATGTTTATGAATATGATTATATGAATCCATGATATACTTATTAATTTTCAATTTACGTTTACATACCGGAGAGAATCCTATAGATTTTCCTCCATCAAAATAAACTCTTGTAGTAGCATCATTATACTAAAAAAAAAAATCAAGTAAACTTTATCGCAAACTTCACAATGAAATCCCTCAAACAAAATAAATTTAAGTTTTCTCTTAATTCAGAAGACTTACAGGTCTTGAAGAATAAATAGCACTACGTTTCACCAATACATCTTTTACAATTTCATAATCATTTAATATAACCCAAGTTTCTGCACCATAATGAACTTGAAAAATTGGGCCATATTCGTTAGAAAATTTATCAATAAAATCTTGAATGGGGACATTATTAATCTGATGTAAATTTCCAATAATTGGAAGCGGTGTTGGTCCTGGAAGAGGAATACACCCATTTGGAATTTTTGATTTTTTGCGTTGATTGTTGAAGAAAACATAAATTATAGCAGCAAAGAATAATGTAAATAAGAATGTAGGAAATTCCATTTTTTGTTTTGTTTGGGAGAGAGAGAATTAGTAAATGTTTGAAAATTTTAATTATAAGTTGATGAAATGAAAATCACTATTCCGATTGGGGTACCGATCATATACATGTGTATAGAAAATCGTTCTTTTTTGAACATACTAAGAGAAATTATATGGATAGACAAGGGGGAAACTACCACTGCGGTGGAACTTAATAAGACAATGATTGTCGATTAATGTACTATAAAAAGTTTTTGAAACAATCTGACGCTCAGCTTAATGTTAGCTCTGAAATTAGGGCACAGTTACCAAAAGAAATTTCTGATGATACTATTCTAAAGATAACGAATATTGCTAGAAAAATCACCAATTTGTTTGTCCGTTTAAGTGATGATCGGGCTCAACGGATACTATTTCTCAAACGAATAAAATCCTTTACTCCTTATACCATTTTACATTTGAGTCCGGAAAACATTGAATATGTAGTTTCAGAAGTTAATAAACGAACTTGAACAGGCAATAAACACTCTATTCACTGTATTAATAATTATGTAAACGTGAAATAAAGAATTAGATTAGCGATTTATTTCTTTGATAATTGTACGTATTCCAATGAAATCAATGATCAAAAAATTATCATTTAACTTGTAATCAAAATGTTTACATATAATATAATGAGTGAACGAAACAAAAAGATCATAGAATATATTGGTTAATGTCAATTTGATTAAGTTAATTTTATATTTTTTCAAATGATAATGTTTTATTTTATTCTATAAATAATATAACGGTTACACTATAAGCAAATCTTTTTTATTAACGAATATTTTAATATAAACTAGAGAAGCTTTTATGGTTCATACATCCACGTTGGTAATGCGTGTTATACATTTTATTAAATTTTTAAAATATAGTTAAATGGTATCTTTATTTGTAAGTAAAATTTGTTAAGAAAGTAATTATATTCTTGTGGTAATTGTAGTTGTAATAACAATAGATTAATAATAAATCATAGATTTTAAGATAGATTTATCTGTATAAATATATATTAAATTGGTAGTGAACTTGTGGCAACTAATTTTAAGCGCTCATAGATTTAACAATAAAGATGTTTACTATAATAGTTCTGAATTATTCTTGCTTCCTTTTTTAACGAAAAAGAATGATAAATATTGACAAAATCATACATAATTGTTATGGTTATTTTAAAGTTTGATAGTCCAATCATAAAACAAAAGACATACAAAACAATAGATTTTAACAATAAAAATATTTACTATTGATAATAAATAGTTTTTATTTTTTTCTGACGTGATAAAGATCAGCAAATCACATGTGAAATTGTAAACTTTCCGTTAACACTTTTAAAGTTTCATAGTCTAATAAAATTCAAATTTCTTTATTTATTCTCACTATGAAAAGAATATTTCAATAAGTATGCTCAATAAGTTTAACAATAATAAAATTTACTAAAGTGGCCTAGTTTTTTTTATTTATTTTTTCTTATTTATTTTATTTTATTTTATTTTTATTTTATTTTAAGATAATGTGTAGGTTCGCTACAAATCTGAGTTAATGAAGGAAATACTATGTACACCTGAAAAATGTTAGAAGATGAGCAGCTGAGCCCCCTAAAGAAGTATACTTAATTAGTGAACTGTCTACGCCTAAACAAGTAGGTAAAACCCACTACGACATTACTATGAAATAAAATATTATGCGAGAAAAAGGGTAAAGAAAAGAAAAAAAAGGAAATAGTAAAGAGATAGTAATCTACGTGGCTAGACAAATCAGGTTGCTCAACCTGCCAAAATGAAGAGAAGCCTGATCAGATCGAAGACTATTCTAATTCGTCTTGTTACCACCACATGATTTAGAATGTTTTCTTGACTTCTTTGATTCTTGCTTCATAAGGAGCGTAACAAGGGTTGCCAGGATCTCCACAATAGATCCTGTGGAAGATGACGAGCTAGACTGAGTCTTAGGCTTGTTCTTCTTGTTGCTGTCTTTGGAGAAATTTTTGGGTTTCTTAAAAGTATCTTTGGAACCATGTGACTTTTTATCAGATGACTTAGTACAGCTGAATGTGTCATGTGACCAATTATAAGATTTACTCGAGATGATGAAAGGTTGCCGAAGCGTTTTAATCAAATCATCATGATGGCCAAAGTAGCCAATCAATTTGGAACCTTTGGGGGGTCTTCACCAGTTTGATAGCCTCCCAGTTGAATGTCTCTTTAAATTCTTGATTATTGAAAATGTCAAGTTCTTTATAGGTGGAAGGTAAGTCCTTTATTATGGCTTGCTGAGCTAGTCGTTATTGTCTTTGTGCTAGAGACCAGTCACCAGAAAACTAACGGACAAGAATATTGCCTAGTTGTATTTGCTAGAAGAGCTTGTCAAACTTCTCCAAGTAGAAAATACGGAGACAGATGGTCACCTTAACACATTTATATTTGCCTTTTGCTGTTACTGACGCTTTGATGAGGGATCCTAAGGTTTTGTTAATTTCCTCAGTTATTTTTTTCGCATCCCAATTGCCTGAAATATCGTAAAGCATGATGTCACATATGTTATTCTTAAGGTTAGGTGGTATAATGTATCCTGTGATGATATGAGGAGTTAACTCTTTGTTTTTTTTCTTGTTGGGCTGTTTTACTTTTGAATTAGAAGCAGGTGGTGGAGTAACTGTTCATCAGGATTGTCTAAATTTATCAGTTCCTGCAGCTGATCCTTATGTGGCTGTGTAGATTGATCATCTGGGATGGTGATTGGCTTCAGTATCAAATTATCATTGGTAGTATTTGTTGATGTTGATCCAAATGAAATTTTCATATTGAAATTCTCTATACTGATTGGTGTTTGTAATGAGGATTGAGAAACAATTACTGATTCAGAATGAAACTTCGCAATGATATCATGAGCAGTCTCAAGACTCGCTGTGAGTTCCTCGTATTTATTTTCGATATCCATGGTTAATTTTGCTAAACAATCTTCATAAAAATCACTTACTACTCCGCCCACTAGATATAGTATATTTCTATTTATAGCAGTGTTATCGGAGATCCCTTTAATAAGACGAGCAGTATTATTTATGATACTTCCTTTTTTCATGTCTATTCAAAGGAGATTTTTTTTAAGGAAAGCTTCTTGTACACCCCATTCTAGACAACAGAAGTTTTTTGCTTCTAACGAAGCAATATGTGAGTTGTAAAATAAGTCAGTATGTTGTGAAATAGTTACTCCCATTTTGTTTTCAAAAATAAAGTTACTGTAGTTTTCTATTAATTTTGAAAAAAAGAAGAAAGGGTTTTTTATTATTTTTTCTTATTTAACATCAAAGAAAATGAATTTATTGATCTACATCAAATCACGTTATTTTATTTTAATTTGATTGACATTACAAATTAGGGATAAATAATTTTTTCTGTGTAAACAATGACGGATTAATGTTGAATTTTCCAAAATTGACTAGTCATAAATGCATTTTTTTCAATAAATTGACCTGTCATCCATAGAAAGCTGAATGCCCCAAGCATAAAGCATAAAGCATATGCATAAACATATATAGCATAAGCTTTAAGGATATGCATATGCATATGCTATAAAAACCTCAGAAAAGACTAAACCATACTTAATAATAAAGCTAACCAAATGTTGAATTTCTTGGTTAGTATGATCGTCAATTATAATTTAATATGTAGTACACATTTTTCATTGTTCTTTTCTTATGCTAAATAAAGCACATTAGACATTCAGATATATTTCTGGAATGTGAGCTTCTTTGAAAATATTATATAAAATAATGGAAGAAGCCCCCATCTCAAAGTATGTATGATCTGATTCTGTAAAACTTGATATTATATTCATATAACAGATCCGCCTACATAATATCAAATAAGTCTTGAATATCTTTCACAATTGATATAGTATTCACATTAGAACTGGAAGTATCTTTAGTTTGTTTTTCCTTCAAAAGATTTTCCATTAATAATTCATCAGATGGAAGTTTACTATATCTATACTGAGTATCTTCACCATTTTCCCAATAAATTTTTTTCCCTATTTGGTATGGGGTAACTCA
Organism: Glomus cerebriforme; assembly: GCA_003550305.1. NCBI lineage: Eukaryota > Fungi > Glomeromycota > Glomeromycetes > Glomerales > Glomeraceae > Glomus > Glomus cerebriforme. The sequence continues at coordinate 56,550 of QKYT01000098.1, read as the reverse complement.
GGAAAGTCATTATTATCGAATGATCCAACTAGATGGTAATGTCTGCTATACTTAATTTAGCAAATTTAGAAATTTAGCAAACCAAATTTTGCTCGAACTGTTTTTAATCCTAATTTTTTAGCACTACGTGATGCATCTGTATTGTCAAATACTCTAGCCATTTTGGGAATTAAATCCTGAAGATATGATATCAATTCAGGAGAATCAATATATGTTTTAATATTATTGGCTTTATATCATGCTCTATTATTGATATCTCTAGCAGATGTACAATTCCTTAGTAACTCCAGACAAATTCGATACCTCTCAGCTTAAGTAGTAGTTGTAAGTCTGTCTTTCTGTAATCTTTATGAGTGATAGCTTCAATGGCCATTTCATTGTTAATACTCGCATCTCATAATTGTCTATAAGCTCTGAACCATTTCATATAATTATAATTTCTGTACTTCAAGATAAAATCTTTGGTTAATGATTCAGGCAAAATCTCATAACATTTTACAATATGATACTGATCTAAAGATTGCATTTCTTTTAAAGTCTTCTTTAACTTATTCTCCAAAAATTCAGCAGTTTCGTGATTGATAACAGTAGCGTTAGATATATCTGATATCTCTTCCGCTTTAACAATAGTGCAATTTGCTTTTATCACTTGCAATAATATATTTTCTTTAGATTTAGGACTGGACTCTATGATCAAAATTTACATGCCAGCTTTTTGAAGAAAATCAACTATCCTCCAACCAAATAAGCATTAGAAATGAAATTTTTCTAACATATAGACTACCCATAATCTAACAGTTGGTGCGTCTTTATTTTGAATAATAGAATCTACATTTAGGAATATTCCTCTATTCTGAAGTTCTCAGGGAAGACATTTGCATTTAGCATTCAACAACCATTGAAATAACCCTTCTTCTATAATAGGGATATTAGATGATCTTTGCTCAATATGGCATATATAATCTTTAATACACCACATACAGAATAATATCTGATTTGTTCTGTTGTTTTTTTTTTTTTGAAGACAAGCTGACAATGCCAACACTTTATTAGATACTTATTAAAAATCTTAAAAGAAATATATAATGTAAATTAAAGCATCGCTAGCAGAGATAAACCCTCACACTATAAAAGTAGAAAAGCCCAGCATGTCGCACTTACGCTATATAGGTCCTCAGAGGGAGTCCGATAACCGATTCTCCTTAGATAAGAAATACTCTGGATCATACCCATACCCCAGTGCCAGAAACCAAATAAAAAGAAAACTTCATCCACTTTTCCCGAATCTCCCTATCAAATGGACACACTTAGGTCTTCAAACTAGTACGAAACATTATAATAGCAGCAATACTATTTTAAGAAATGTTAGAGAGGCTGGCTACTAGTACCAACCTCCAGGAAGAAGTAACCTACCTAATTATCTAACACTAAAATACAAATGAAGAAACTAAGTTAATCCTATCTCTGTTCCTCTATCCCACCAATACCGATACCAAAGTCACCCTTACAGATACTCCAGATGAATCGAGTCGACTACTGATACTGTTTCGTCTGAAGGCCATCACTTAGTATCTATCCAACCAACAAACTCCGCACCGATGGTAGTCCTTCAGAATAGGCCAATTCCTCACAGCACCGCCAGGCATTCTCCTAAGAATCGAGTCGACTGCTTACCGAAGAGTGAAAACGTCTTCTGACCTTGACCGCCCAGCTTGTTCCTATCGAAGAATCTTTATCCTTGATATACCTATTGCAAAAAAACACAACCAAGCAACCAGAACTACCCTCCAATTACCCTATGTTAACGTACCCCGACCGCGCTTACCCATATCTTCCGCACCTTTTAAACTTTTTTTTTTTTTTTTAATTAATTTTCTAATAACACCTATCTATAACGTCACCTTAAAGGGCAAAATAGGGATCACCATCTGTGAAACAAATAACCATGAAATGTAACAACAAGGGAACCAATCATCAACAGATGATCAGCTGTCAATCAAAATTTCAGGTACCCCCCCATCTCCGCCAGAAATCCAAATCAGTGGTGCAATAAAAAGCAAATAATAAACTCAAGGAAGTAAATATGCCGGCANCAAAGANATACAGAAATCCACCGGTTCGGCATCTGTCCTCACGAGCACTTGAAAACCTTGATGTCCTACCACCTTTCCACCAACAAAACGATTATAAAAATAAAATAAAAAAGGTAAAATTCATCAAACTTTAACACCAGAAAAGCCTTTCCCTGCTGCGCCAAGCCCATACAACAACTCAGTGAAAAGCCACTTCACTTCCAAAGAAACTTTGTGCTAGGCCTGTGCTAGGGTCCACCCAGGGCAGCCACAAGTCCTACCCGTCTGTCTTGTGCATGAAAAGTGTATCTTAGAATACCAAACGACCGCTCAGGTATCAACTTTAGAGAAAGACGTAGGTGACTGAAAATTATGTTGGCCTGACATACGGAGGAACTTGGTGTGCCAGACACTAAATAACAAACTTTCTAAACCTTTCTAGTTAAGTCCAACATTGTAAAGCAACTTTTCCTATGACTAAAAGACCGCTTTCTTAGGACAAAATGGCCAAAAAGCGCAACTTTTCTTTCCAAAACATCTTCGGAGAAATGGGCATAAGGATCAGCAGGGAGAGTTGCCCCCGATTTGTTCTGATGTTTGTTTCTATATAGCTATTAAAAAAACAAAATGCTCACTTAAACTTTGGATTAGTACAAAATATACTTATTTTCAGAGTACTAGATATGCAACTAGATTCACATCTCTTCACACTTCTTTAATATTGCTAAAATCTTGAGTCTTTTCTACTGGATTAGATTTACTATGATACTTCTTAATCCGTAATTCTAAAAATTCGGTCTTAAGAACACAAATAATTCCTTGTATATCTTTTCTGAGATAATAGATGAGTGATACACTTATTCATTCCTCAAAAGGTAATAAGGATATCTGCTTAGCCCAATCCCAAAGTTCGGCTAATACTGTTTTTTTATTAGGGACCAAGCAGAATGTCTTGCCTTTCTGAAGCTGGTAAGTATTATAAATAATGAAAAAAGGTATATTCTTGTGAAGGGTTTTAATCTATTTAATGTTAAGATTAGTTAGGTTATTATTCATTACAATAATATGCTTCGCCTCTTGGATTAATTTATATAATTTTTCTATTGATTGATTCACTAGATGACTTTGTGCTTGAGCAATTATAGATACTATTTCATCAAGTCATAAACTGTATTGGCTCATAAGGCATTTACATTTTTTATTATATTTACAATTGTTAGTAATATGATATAAACTCTTTATCTGGTAAACTACCCTCTTATGATTAGGTAAATTTATATTTTCATTGATATTGCAATATGATTTAAAGTCAAATCTTGTAGTAACAGCATTTGAGTAAAAGTGACACGTAGATAACACTAGTAAATTTACATCATCAAAAATAATGAGATGTTCAAGAATATAGGTTTTTCCAGTTTTATTCCTAAAGCGACCCTATATAAATATCACCTTCATTGGATAATGGTCTTATATATCTCTCCTCATATGTTTCTGTTGCTGTAAGGGTCTCATTATATTTGATCCAAAATAGTATTTTTACAAATGCTTTAGGAAAATCTGGCCTTTTATCTTGCAAGAGATAGGTGATAAATTTTTTTTTTCTTGCTGAATTTTTTCTACAATAGATGGGTTACATTCAAAAACTTTATCAAGTTTATCACTACCTTACCAGAAGCATTTTACAATAAATATTCTACTACTAGTATATACATAACTGAACCACTACTGATACTTGTTATGTATGCGAATATTCTAGTAAAGTTTTTCAGTTAAAATATACAAAATTTTCTTTGATATTCCAATCCCTAAGATAGTTAGAATACTTTTGCAAAACTAAGTTTATGTATTTTTGTAATACATCTTGATCTGCAATTATCCTTAGTGAATTATTATTTTTTTTTTCATTAATAAGTAATCAGGATTTTACTTTAAGACACAAACTAGCAGGTGATTGGACTCTAGTATGGTCAAGCTTGTTCCACTCATTAGTTATCAAAAATAATAAAATATGCTTCATATGACTTTTTTTTTGCTAAATCAATAAGACAAAGGTTAAAGTTTTGACCTGGTAATTCTTAATTAATATACTTGCTAAATTTTTTACTAGTTATGATATATACTAATTCAGTAAATGCTTTAAGTTCATAATGATCAATAAGAAAAGCCAGTATATATAAAATATGATAACTACATTTACTAGAATCTGATGATTTAGTAATTATTGATTCTTTGAAAACATCTTCCCAGCTACAGTTAAAAATTCAGTACAAACTCTTATGAAAGAGCAACAAATTCAGATGAATACTTCTTATCTCTTAACACTAGCTGTATTCATATCTTTTTACGAAGCATCAATATTGATTACAGCCCTTAAAAGTTTTTGTCCATTAATTTATATGTGAATCCCAGATAAATCAGGATCTTGAATAATATATGAATAGGTAGAATTTGAGTTTGCTTATTAAATATAGAAAATTTTTACCCTAGTGAGATTTTTTTTTGCTTATTTAAAGGGTTAAATTTAAAATAGTCAGTATTTTATATGCATAGCAGAATATATAAATTTGATAACTCAGTAATATGTTTGCATAGCAGAAACTTACTGTATTTTGAAATATATAGAATATGTTATATGACATCAAATATTTTAAAAATATACCCCTTAAAATTAAAGACACATAAACAAAATTAATATGTAAATTTAATATATGACAGTATAACAAAATCTAATCTATTTTTATACGTGATAGTATAACAAAATTTAATCTATTTTTATATGTGATTGTGCAATGAAATTATACATAATCACATAATAAACTTTTACGTAACAAAGTCTAAATTATATACATGTTTGCATAATACCAAAAATGATATATAGAAGTTAACAACAGGAGGGTAGGAGAGGAGGGTAAAAGGAAGGGAAAATAAGTATTTCTTTCTTTTTCCAAATTTTTGTTTTTACAATACCATTTCTGCATCAATCATTAAAAGTTGCATCTAGTAACATTTTTACAATTTTTAATGTTTTTTTATAGTAAAATTTGATATTTTTTAACTGTTATATATTTTTAATGCAATTTTATTTGCTTTACAACTTTACTTAATTTCAAAAAGTAGGTTATGAATGCCGATTTTGGGTTTAATATAAAGAAACTGCTAAAATGCAAAATCAAACAGAATACAAAAATTAATTGTGAGCCTTAACTATTTATTACATACTTTTAAAATTTAAATATTACATGTAATTTTATTTGCTTTACAACTTTACTTAATCTTATAAAGTAGGTTTTAAATGCCGATTTTGAGTTTAATATAGAGAAATTACAAATTTTACTTAATATATATAAGTCACAAAACAGTTTGCTTAGCAGAACCAAATTTTCTTAAGTTATAATGAGAGTTTGCTTGCTTAGTAGAGTTAAAAATAGTTTGTTTATTGATTATAGTAAATTTTAAAATTTTTATTTGACCTATATATAGATTGTTCGGATCCTGGTAGACCATATACTTCTAAAATGTCATCTACAATGGAAAACTTTGGGGCTTAATCATTTTGATCTATTTTGATAACTAATTTATCTTTCACTTCATTACAGTTATAAGCATTATATAAACTAGAGCCTTTTTTATTCAGAAAGAGGAATAAATAGATTGAAAGACAATCTAATGAGCCTTTATCATTTAACATATCTCTAGGTAGTGATGAGGCTATTTTTTGAATTTTATTTATCAAATCCTTAGGAGAAAATTTATCATTAAACTTTTTCTGCCTTAAAGTATATGATATATTAACCTTTTGCTCTTTTACATTTGGTAGCTGAATTAATAAAATTTTGGTAATGCTGGTTAAAGTGCAGGTTAATTTGTTAATAGTTCAGCTTGGTTTGGCTTGAAGTTCAAGTTAAACCAAGCTGATAAAAAGTCAAGCCAAGCCAAACCAAACCATATTGGCTTGAAGGTTCAAGTCAAACTAAACTAAGCCAAGTTGTAAAGCTAATGGAATCAATGGAGCCGATGGAGCTGATAGTATGAAGTTGATAGAACCGATAGAGTCGATGGGTAATATCTAATTAAAAAGTAAAAAAAAATGTCAAAATGGCATTTTTTCATAAAATAATATGAAAACTGCCATTTCGGTGCAGTTATTCATGAAAAATATGCTGAAACACCATTTTTTCATAAAATAATATGAAAACTGCCATTTTAGCACAGTTATTTATGAAAAAAGTGCCAAAATAATATTTTTTTATTATAAAATTATTATTTTCTATCAGCTCTATCAGCTTCTATCAGCTAGCCATGGCTCAAACTGCGACTTGATATTCTTAAGCTGAGCTGATTAAATCAGCTTCTGTTTTAAAGCCAAGCTAAATCAGCTCTATCGATTTGGCTCAGCTTAATTTGGCTTAGCTTGGACTTAATGACACTAGTGCAGGTAGCTTCTTCATTATCTGACTCATAATTAGACTCATATTTATTATAATCATTTGATCTTAAATCAGATCTATTATTAGTACAACTACTCAAGTCACTTAAATATTTATCAGGACTAGTACTGTCATAGTGGGCGAGGACCAAACCAGATTCAGTGTGATTAGTTTGATCAAAAATAGTTGAGATATACATATTGACAGTAGGTTAAGTTATTATATTATAATATAATTCTGAAATGTTTAATTAATTTTTTTCAATGGTTGCAAAAAAAGTAATAGTGAATTTATTGAACGAATCGTAAAAGAAAGGTACCCAAGTATATACTTTGAAATGGAAGTAATTTTATAATCTTTTATATAAAATATTGGAAGAAGCCCCTATCTTTCTAGATACGAAAGTGGGTAAAAAGAAAAAATGAATCCACTACACTATTCATATATACCCAGGTATACATGAGTATTTAAAATAAACTAGTATGCATCCAGGTATATGTGATATATATATACTAGAGAATGGTAAACCGTTATTGAGTCCAGAGTAAGAGAGTTTTGATTATTGAACACCAACAACATGGGTGCTTACTTTATTGAGATCATTGCATAATAGGAACCAATTATCTATTGACTCAAAAATTGAGCGGGCGGACAAACGTATACTGGGCCTAGAAATATATAGTCCTTCGTTACACTTCAGACTAATTAGTGAATACTTGGGTAGCAAATCATAAAAGAAAGATATCCAAATGTATCTGAAAAAATGAAGTTTTTTGCAAAATTATATTATATAAAAATGGTAGAAAGCTTCATTTCAATGGTATGTATTTGGATATAGTGAAGGCTTCTCTGACATAAACTTTATGTCTCGATGGATGCAAAAAAAATACATAGTAAATTGGTAAAAGAATCATGAATAAATATATTCCTAATAAGTGAAATTTAGGGTAGTCTTCTGCGAAATCTATTATATAAATATTGGCAGAAGACTACCCTATCACTAGTATGAATTCGTTAGTGCTCCAAATGGTTCCAGTTCAAACCGAGAACTGAACTGAAACTGGCCAAAATTCTGGTTCAGTTCAGTTCAGTTTCTGGAACTGGAACTGAAAAATTCAGTTCAGATCAAACTGAAACTTAATAAAAAAGTGAAAAATGTGAAAATTTGAATAATTTGGCATGTACTGATCCATAAAATATAAAATATAGCTCATTCGAATCATCTTAATGAGACGAATCGAATGGTAGTAAAAGCAAAATTCTAGCATCGATATTTCATTTGCTATTTATGAAAATATAAATTTCTTTAAGTATGATTTGCTCATGAAATATCAATGCTAGAGATATGAATTTAGTGTCATTCAACGTGTCTCAATAAGATGATTCCAATGAGCTATAAAACGCCAATATTGGATTACTAGATGAGGAGTAAAGTCAACAGTTCCAAAAATTCAGAATTTTAAATTTCAAAAATTTCAAAATGCCAACTCTGACATTATATTTGATATTGTGCACCATCCAGTGATCCAAATTGATAAAACGTAGCTTGTTGGAATCATCTATACAAGACATATCGAATGGTACTAAAATTAATATTCTGAAATTAATTCATCAATTGTTACTAATGATGTATTAGATAAAAGCATTAGAATATAATTAGTCATTAATATATCACTGCTAGAGATCTGAATTTGGTACCATTTGCTGCGCTTTGAATAGACGATTCCAACAAGCTACGTTTTATCAAATTTGGATCACTGAATGGTGTACAATATCAAATATAATATCGGAGTTAGCATTTTGAAATTTTTGAAATTTAAAATTCTGAATTTTTGGAACCGTTGACTTTACTCCTCATCTAATAATCCAATATTGGCATTTTATAGCTCATTGGAATCGTCTCATTGAGATGCATCGAACGACACTAAATTCATATCTCCAGCATTGATACTTCATCAGCAAATCGTACTTAAAGAAATTTACGTTTTCATTGATAGCAAATGAAATATCGATGCTAGAATTTTGTTTTACTACCATTCGATTTGTCTCATTGAGATGATTCGAATGAGTATTATTTATATTTTATGGATTAGTCATTAGTGTATGCCGAATTATTCAAATTTTTGCATTTTTTACTTTTTTATTAAGTTTCAGTTTGATTTGAACCAAATTTTTCAGTTCCGATTCCAAGAACTGAACTGAACTGAACTATTCAGAGCACTAGAATTCAGATATGTACTCAGATATAGAAAGACTTCTTTGATATAAATACTATGCCTAATGGATGTGCTCTAATGTTTTGAACAATGGATCATGAAATCGTATACTCATATCAGCAACAAATAGGCAATAGTTAGATTGAAAAAGAGCATACTTCCTGTCAATCAAAAAAACCAGCTATAATAATATCTATCACACCTCCGATTCTCTAACCAACTGATTACTAAACCAGACTCTCAAAAGTTACTTGAAAGTAATAAGAAAGTGATGGAAAAGTGCCAAAAACTGAAAGTATATGGTGGCTATCACCTATAACCGACATAAATATCAGGTGATGTTAAAATTTAATAAAATAGAAATAAAATAATAAATCATAAATCTAAACCGATAAAATGATAAAGCAAGATTAATTAAACATTTTTATCGGCTTGCTTTACAAAATATCATAAAATTATTCCAATTTATTTCAATTCAAAGTTCGGAAAATGCTAATATGATGTCATAGTAAAAAAGGGAAATTTTGGACTAATGATCGGCATGTT
>QKYT01000098.1:0-21588 GCA_003550305.1 Glomus cerebriforme | reverse complement strand
TTTTTCCTTAATTTTTATACTGAATTGATTTTTTTTATATGTAATAATTACGATTATATGATACAGATTTTCAGAATACATTATACATTTTTTTTGAATATAAAAACGTATCAATTCTATATACAGCAGTTTTCTTATAGGGTAACCATATGCAAAAAATTAGATTGAAGGCAATCATGAGTAATACTTAATGTGACAGAGAATTAATTAGTATATTAATATATTAATATATTTTATTGCATTTATTCCAAAAATTAGGTTTCTAAGCAAGATAAATTGGAGGGCATGTATATTTATCTCAGAACCTCCAGTTTTGTACTACTGGTTATATTAAATAAATTTTTTATTTAGTTCAACCTAAGCAGTGACAATCACTGGTAGTAATAATTACAACTGGTAAGATTAGCAATATCCTTAATTTTTTAGAATTTTAAAATTTTTAAAACTGAAATTTGCAAATTTTTAAATTTTTAAAAATAAATGTAAAATGCAATTGCTTACTATTTAATGATTATAAAAAAATAAAATTATTACTATTAAATTTATTTTATTAAAATATGTTAAATTATAATAATTTCATAATTTTAATGTTATATATACAAAAAAAAATAATATCAAGAAAATGATTTAAAAACAAATTTGCTTATTGTATATTATTCAGTAATTATAAAATGATGAAATTATTACTATTTAATATATCTTAGTAAAATAAATTCAATAGTAATAATTTTATATTTTATAATTACTGAATTATCTTTTTTTAAAAAAATTTCAGAGATTTGAAAATTTTTTGAATTGTAAAATTAGGTTTAATTAATTATTTATTAATCACTTTTATTATAATAAAAGTTTTTCACAGTATTTTTTTTAATAAGTTTATAAATTTTAAATTTCACAGTTTCAAATACATAATTTATAGAAATTTCTTTCTTTTTTTTTCATTTAAATCAAAAATTTGTTTAAAATGAACAATTTTTTTAAAAGATAAATCAGATAATGAATTAGTTATAAAATAAAGTTTCTAAATACAAAACTTAAAAGTTTAGATTAATTAATTTTATTTTATTACAAAGCAATTATATAATGTTAAATTATTTTATTTTAAAAAATTTTAATACAAGTATTAATTAAAATGAATTTAGATAGTTTCTTTGAAAAATTAGATTATAAAAAAACTGATTTGTTGGATTTAGTTAGTTTGAATGAAAAAAATTCAACCAAATTAGGATTACGTACCATCAAAAAAGTCACGAGAAATTTTTGTCACAGAATTTTCTGTGATGATTGATATAATGAATACGTGTACAATGTGTACAATCAATAATGCTGGCAGCTGGCCACTATTTAGTGACGGAAGTCAATGATCAGTTGTGCTACATTTAGTGCCACATTACTTGCAAATCAGATTGTGTGAACCAATAATATTATTTCATGATTTATCATACGATTTTTATCGTACGATTTTAAGGTTATCAGCTACAGAGGAAATTTTTTGATTTATTTTCATTATAAATTATTTTTGTAAGTTTGTTTCCATCTTTGTAGTAAAAGTAAATTATTATAATAACGAACTTTTGGACTAAAACAAAAAAAATCGGACACTTCATTTGAGAGAGAGATTGATAAGATAAGTTAAACTAAGGACAGAATTAGGAGCTTACATATGAAAGTATTCATACTCTCATTTTGACTGAGATCTAAACAAAAAAAGAAAAGTTCGGCATTTATTTAAAACGGCTCCTTTAAACCAAATAATGCGGGTAATATGAATTGGTCTAAATATTTATAATATGAAAGAAATGGTTAGATTGGGTTGTAAGATCACAAATACATGAAGTTTTAGTGGAGCATGAATATTAGTGGGTCGCTGCATGTTTTCAAGAAACATGTGGTAGCAGGGACAGTTAGTATAACCTTTCCCCGATTCTGTTCAAATATTTTGAATTGATCTTTTTTAATGTAGTTTTAATTTAAAATTGTGTTAAAAATATAATAATTTTTTTTAAATAAAAAAAAATAAAAAAAAAAAAAAACAATATATATTTAAACTAAAATACTGTATATAATAAAAAGAATAATCATTCTATATCTATTTAAATCTTTGATTTAAACCAATCAGGTTTTTGTTTCATATTATAGGCTTTAATACCGTGAATAGCTTCTTCAGAATTCATCATTTTTAAAAATTGTTTTTTAATATATTCCTTTTTTTCTTCTTCACTATTATTTGTACTATTAATAAATCGTATTAATTTTTTAATTTTACCCATAGTTTTTGGTGCTCCACCTAATAATAATTCCGTATATTCTTCAACTTTTTTATTTAAATCATTCTCATCACTTGCTGATGTACTAATGATTCCATCATTTAATGCTTGTTTAAAAAAAATTTTTTCTCCCGTTAACATATATTGTTTTGTTTTAAATAATCCCAATTCAGGTACAATAAATTGTGATATAATCGCTGGTAATAATCCACGTTTAACTTCACTAAAACAAAAATGAAAATTTCTTTCATTACATATTCTTATATCTGTTACAAATATTAATCCTATTCCACCACCTAATACAGGTCCATTTATTTTTGATATGATAACTTTTTTTGATGATTTTATAGTATTATAAAATAATATTCCTAATTCATAGGATTTTATTAAATTGTTTTCAAATGATTCGTTATTATTTTTGGATGTAATGGTGGAAGTGGAAGTGGAAGTGGTAAAGAAATTTGTTCGCTGTAAATCCATTCCTGTACAAAAATATTTCCCTTTTCCTGTGATAATTATTATACTAATTAGAGGATTATTTTCTAATTCTCGAAATATTGAAAGAAATTCGTTTATCATTTGAACTGTCAATGAATTGCCACGTTCTGGTCTATTTAATGTTATTGTGGCTACATGGTTGTTAATTTCTAAAAGAACTTGCTCTTTACTCATTGTTTTTTTTTTGTTTTTGAAGGAAAAGTTCTTTTTATCTTCTGGGGACTGAAAAAAAAAAATTATTATTAATCATAGCTTGTATTAGGCTAATATAGAAAATATTTATGGTAATCTTTTGACGATTAGTGGCTTAGATATTTACATTTTTTTTTATTAACCTTTCTGGTGATTATTATATTATTATTTGAATATTTTTCGGGTACTCTTTTTGTGTCTCGGATTTTTTTTTTTTTTGGACATAAAGAAATGCCCAACATTCCAACACTAATGCAGTGTTGCTATAACAAAATTAAAATTATTTTGTAATATCCTTTCCTTTTACATTTACGCTGAGTAACTTCAAACCTCCTCGATTATACTACTTTAACTTTAAATTTTTTTGATTGTCGAGGCGTATCAGATGTTTCATCCTCATCCTTAAGCTCAACAAATCTTGGTGGTGAAGGAGTATGCAATTGAGATGATTGTTGTGGTACCAATAGTTGATCTACTAGATCTTCCTCAATTTGTGATGTTCCGACTATCTTTTCATCTTCTTGATCCAATTTCCTTTTTAATACAGGCGTTAAACCCTCTGTAATATCAGAAGTACCATCAATAACTTCATCTACAAGTATCTCTTTCATCTCATCATAAAAATCAAAGTCCATAGGTTCAACACCTGCTTTAAGGCATTCATGTACCGAATTATAATCCGCAACCAAACGAGCCCACCTTTATAAATAATTGATATGATTTATTTGTATAAAGTAAAATATCAACAAAGAATAAGATTGAATACCTCAATTTAAAAGCTTTTAAAGTTCTTCCTGAATATCTTGTACAATGTTCTGAAAACATATCACTCCAAATTCGTGATTTTTCGGCATTTCGTTGTGCTGCTAACAATAATTTGTGCTTTGATTTAACGGCGGTGATCAATGACCTGGTTTCTTTTCTACTCCAATTAGAACGACCTTTTTTCTTATCTTTGCCTCCTTCAGTTTTAGGTGTCAATAAATTTGATTCATCGTAATCCTCTCCTCTTTTTACGGTTTCTTCCGAGAGAAGGTCTAATAAACCCGGGTCTTAAAAAATACATGATTGTTTTTAAACAAAATGGGAATATTATAATAAAGAAACGTAAGCATTTTCATACCAATATTTTCTTGAGTGTAAGAATGATCAGACTTTATACTGGCACGTTGTATTTTTATGCCTTCTAACTCCAATAAGTTGTTATCACCTTCAATAACTTGATGATCAAATTTTAAAATTTGATCATCTCTAATATCAGATTTTCTTGGATGTATATAAGTAAAAGCAGAATTATAACCCAAATGATGAGATGAAGGAGAAGAATTAACAATAGAATCAATAGAATGTAAATTTGGAGTAAGAGGCGGTAGATGTCTATTATTATTATAATAAGGAGTAAAAGAACGAGTAGGAAATGGACTTCTTAAACATTCCTGTCTGTTATTATTATTATTATATGTTGATGAATTATTATCAGTTGCAAACCATGTTGAAACGTTATATGGAGGACCAGTTAAACCATTAATATCCCTATTAGATTGATAAGGGTAATCAGAATAATATGCTGGCCAATAAGTAGTAGTATAAGATGTATTCATAGGATCATAAGTAGTGGAAAAATTAGGTAAATAAAATTTAGGAGTTGAAGGGTTTGTTTCTTGTTTTATAGAACTTTCAAAAGGATGATTTTGATTAGAAAAAGTAGTAGACTGAGCAGAAGTTCCACGAAGAATAGCGTCCGCACTTTCATGATTATTCATTTGATGAAATGGAGTCAAAGGAGAAGGGTTTGGTAAATTAGAAATTGATGGTAACATAAACTTTGGAGGAAGACTATTCTCGATAGCATTTTCCTTATTTTCTATGTCCGCTTTATCCATTACGAACATAAAAGGTTTTTTTTTTTTTTTTTTTTTTTTTTCTACCAAAAAAAAAAAAATTTTTCTTGTGTTATAATAAATTATTATTAATTCAAAAAANTTTTTTTTTTTACTACCAAAAAATTAAAAAGTTTTCTTGTGTTATAATAAATTATTATTAATTCAAAAAAGAAAGGTAAAGAGAAAAGTAAAAGTAATCGACGCGATAGTCTTTTTATAAATTTGAATATATAAACAACGTGACGTAATTCTAAAAAGACGACGTGTTTTTTTTTTATTTATATGCACTAAAACAAACAAACCCCGATGATGTTGACGATGTCACACAGATTACAAAGATTATGGACTAAGCCCTAAGGAGATTATGCTCAATAATCAAATAATCAGAACGCGTAGATCAGCATTCAGCAGAGATCCACAGAAAATTCTAGTTAGAATTTTATATAATAGTCTAAAATATATAAAAAATATTTGTCAGGCGTTAACTAAAATCCTAATACAGTAGTCTAACCATATTAATAAGATATGGCCATTTTTTTTTGTTACATAATAAGATAGAAATACGGCACCATGTATAATGATTGCCTTTTTTAAAAATAAAGTCCGCTCTTTTTTTTTTTAGAAAATTTTCCTAAAATTAAATACAACAAATATAAATTTATTTTGTTTTACTTGTTTATACGAAGAAATTTATTTTTCTTTAAATATCCTTATCCGGGTTTAAAAATAAATGACATCGTTCTGTAAAACGTCCAATAAAAATAATAATAATATAATAATTTTTTATTAAAAATGCCAGCCTACATCGTTTTTGAAAACGGGTATTATTTTAAAAATATGTTTACTTCTATAGAAAATAAATAAAATAAATAAAAAAGAGACCGTGTGAAGGATGAGTTTTTTATTTTTTAAAAAGGAATTTTTAAAATCGAAAGTTACGTGCAGTCCAAAGAAATATATTTTATATTAACCAAATATTAAAAAAAAACTCAGCTGATGCTAAATGTAACCAATCTGCATATAAATGATTGATAACCTAATTTGGAACATTGTAAATCATAAACATCACAATTCAATTCTTATATTAATAGTATTTGAATTGGATTTTCTTGTTAATTTCTTTCCTGATTTAGATTTCCGTTAAAGACCGAGTTAAAAAAAAGTTAATATTATAATTCGAAATCTAGAATCACTTGAACAATAACAAAAAAAGAAATTCCACAGTTGAGAAACGGGACATTCTTCCTAAACCTATTCTGTCAATACCCAAAGAAAGTTTTTATCGGTTTATTTTTATCGCGTCATTTATGAACAATGGATTTTTTCCATTAACAGGAAAGATAAGGGGTTAGATCTTTACGCCAACCTTGCGAAAAAATTGCATGATTTTTTTTCAACCATTCAGAAATGATTTTTATTGTGTGAAAACGTGTAACTTAAGCTTAGAGAAAGATTATCTTTTTGCACAGTATTTTTTACGGGGGGTTAAAGAAACGGATAAAAGTTTACAAAAATAAAAATCGTATGATATTTAGAAATGATGTTTGGCTACAACAGGTCCTCATTGATGTGTAAAAAGGATGAGCATTGCTGAATATAAACAAAACTGAAATTTGTGTTTGTTTAGATCATTCAATTCTCGTTAAATCATATGTTAAATTATCTTACGTGAGGCTGTGTTACGTATAGATAATTATTGTCTGTCGGTTTTAATGTGTAAATGACTTTCTTTTTAAAAAAAAATCATCAATTTTAGTTCAACAAATCACGCGATGCCATGCAAAAAAAAAAAAAAAAAATCCTTCAAAAAAACTTGTTTATTTATTTATTATTTATTTATTTTTTTTTTTTTTTGAAATTTATATAAATTTGTCCTTTTTTTTTGGTGTAAAAAAAAAAAAAAAAAAATTTTTTAAAAAAAAAAAATTCAAAAAATTCAAAATAATTTAAATTCGTGTTAATCATTTACTATATATAATTTTGATAGGCAAAATGTCATCGTATTCAACGTCACAATTTTCACCTGAACAAAATTCTAATAAATCTGGTAAAATTACATCACATACCCCTTCTAATATTAGTGCTTTATTTGCCCTTTTAAATGATGACGACACTTTTACAATTTCAATCGAAACTTTAAGTAAAGCCACTGCTATTAAACAATCACCAATAACAACAGTCAAAAATTCTAGAACTGTGAAACAAACAATTCCATCACATAAAAGATCAAGGTCACGAATTCTTTCTAATAATATTATTACTAGTAAAAAAACTTCTTCCAATCCTACAGTAATTGAGAAAAAGTTTACTTCAACTGAATCTAAAAATAATTTAACCTCTCATTCTCGAAAAAATCCTAATTTATCAAATATGAATACTGTACCACAACTTGCTAAACTTACACAGACAAATAATTCTAAATTTTTAAGTTATTATCCTCCGAGATTATTAACTCTCTTTTTACTTGGATCTTTAACTTCTTTTGTGATCGACCATTTACTTACACAAAATCATATAACGGAATATCCAAAAGATATTCCTAAATTAATTGATACTGCTGCTTGGATTCCGCCAACTTGTGGTGCTTCAGCTGTTTTAGTGGGTTCTTTATTCCCTTTAGCCGATTATTGGTTTATGCGAAAACCACAAGAATTTCAAAGAGAATGGAGTAATGTCATGAGGTAACCCCCTCCCCCCTTTTTTCTATTTTTTTTTTTTATATTTTTTATATTTTCCATTTCTCTAACTTTTAAATTAATTTTGATTTTTATAGATGTATGGGAGGTTTTATTGGTGTCGCATATGCTGCAACGGTTAGTATTCATTTCTGATTAAGGATTTTTTTTTTCTTTAATTGGGATTAAAAGTGTTAATCATATATATATATATATATTTTTTTAAAAAAAAAAATAGAAATTATCGTGGAGTAGCAATTATCAAGTTTCTTGTACATTGGCATTGATATCACTTGCATTATGGTTCCTCTTTGATCGAACCTCACATGGATTTATGATGTCCACGTTATTTTCTTCGATAGGAACGGGCGTTATGTATATGCTTGTATCAAATGGAATTTATAGGTAAGGGATCAATTAAAATTTTTTATCCATTTATCAAATAAAAGATTTTAACCCTTCATTAATCAATATTATTTGATTTTTAAAATAGTTTTACGCACGCTGATTTTTTTGGTGTACGATCATGGATTCCGGTATGTACTTTTTATAATCATAAAAATCTTGAAATATTTGAAAGAAATATTTATATTTATTAATTTTATTATTATTATTTTTATATATTTCTAGTGTATACTTTATTCATCATGTGTATGTTTTGGTACAATTGGTAGACGATTAATGATGGTACCAGAAGAATGGTTCGAAGAAGATGATCAAAGAAAAAATAAGGAAGTAAAAACGACAAAGTTTGATTAAGATATTTTTTATGAGATGATGCAATATTGAAAAGAATAAATAAATAGTAATCAAGATTTGAGTTTATAATTTTGACTCAATTTCAAAAGACGTACGTAGATAATTTATAAGGATTTGATGATTGATAATTTAAACTTATTTTTAGGTTGATTTATGATCAATTATGGTTGGTTTGAAAGAAATATATACGTTTTTTTTTAAAAAAAGAAATATTAATGGTCATGGGTTGGTTGATTGTGAAAAATTGCTGGAGTAAAAAAAAAAAAAAAAAATTAATGGTCGGGAAAAAAAATTGCTGGAAGTAAAAAATTAATGGACATGGTAAAAAAAAATTGCTGGAAGTAAAATAAAAAAAAAACCAAAAAAAAAAAAAACTTGGTATTGAAATTTTTTTTTTTTTTATTATGTAAAAATCATTCTAATTTTTTGTATAGTTTTTTTTCAATAGAATTTCAAAATATAAAATTATAATATATATAAAAAATTTCAATCATATCTTTATTAAATTATTATTTAATAATAATTAAAATTATGGAAAATAAATAACTACGATATTAAACAAAAATAATGAATAACTTTTTAATAAAAAACAAGAGGAATATATGAATATACCATTATATTAATATTAATAATATACAAAATCCACTCGCCCTTCCTTTAAATATGTTTATTATTTTAATAATTTAAATAGTTTATATATATATATTTATAATGTATATATATTTATTTATTTTTTATTTTTTCTATACTTACATTCTTTATCATCATCACTAAATCTTCGCAAATAAATAATTAAGGATGAGTTTTTCATATTTAATATTACCGAAAACACGATAACGTTGCATACTTACTCTTCAGAATCACTTCTTGTATCTTCAGCATTTTTACCAGTAATAACTCTCCACGCAACACGTAAAATAAGTAAGAACCAATAAATCATCAATATTTGTAAGAGTACTAATCCAAACAATATAATGTACTTGCTCCATCGAGTTAACCAATATCCATTTAATGGATCCCAGATGCACTTATTATTTTCTGGTAAACATGATTCAGCATAAGTACTCCAGATAATTAATCCATAAAGATAGTGTCTGGTATATACCCAAGTAATCATAAAAACTACAAACATCATATCGGTAATGACGCTTGGAAGCTCCAAGTATTTGAGACATTTGGCAAACTACAATTGAAAAGGTCACCAAATAGAGTAAGTATGAATAGTTAATCAATAAAAATTGTCAAAAAACTATTTGACTCGATCCACTATTTTTATTTGGCTTATTTACTCTTAATAATAATAAAAAAAAAAAAGGAAAGATATCAGCCATTATAAATAATATTTCTTCCTCCCCTTCTTATTAATAAGATTTCTTTACTTACTGATAACCAAATATCTGTGAAATCCATTGTAACAAATACTGCATTCCCTGTTCTTGTAAAATTGGACAAATAACTACCACCAATCAATAAACATGTTATAACATGATGTGCTGCCATCTCAACAAAATCTTTACGAGGTTTCTCAATTTTAAGCAGGAGAACAGTAATTTGTTGAAACCAAAATCCGAATTGAATAAGGTAATAATTTTTCACAAGAGGACTTATTAAAAAATGTGGATAATCGATCCAAAAGTATTTGGTATTGAAATACCAATAAGGACTTTGTCTCATTATGTACTATAATATAAAGATGATTATAATTAATTTTTAATGAAATCAACATAATTATTATATCTATCAATTAATGATTCAAATGTAAATTATAACTTACTGCACCAACTGAAGTTGATATTAAGCAATAAATAAAAATATATCCTTGCTCCATGAATCTTGTCGAACTTTTTGCTTTTATTCCTGCATATATTGCAAATGGCTTTAACAAATGCTGCATTGTAAACTCCCTAACAAATGTGAGCACCAATATCCAAAAGACTATATATGCGATATCCCAATATCCTTTCCCATATAGAACTTCATCTGAAGGATTTTTTTGTACAGGATATGATAAAAAGAGAAACTTAGAAAAAGGATTTTGTGGTGTAGGATTAACCAAATAAGATAATATTATTGCGCTAATTATTTTCAGAGGCAATTCTAAACATGAAAAGAAATTCATGTATCAATTTTATAATAACTCATAATAATAATAAAAAAATTAAAAGCTCAATAAAAATAAAAACTTACCAATCTGATGCTGAAAAATGTAATTTACTATCTTCTTCCCTATCCCTGATTTCTTTTTTGCAATATCATACGTTATATATTTCTCTTTTTCATTTTTCCATGCCGAAATTGTATTAGGCTTCCTCTTATTTGCTCCTTTTGACATTATTTTAAAAGAGTTGGTTTTTAGATAGAAGAAATAGTGTTAAATTATAAAACAAAATGAAAAGAAGAACAACTTGATATTTTTTTTTGTTGGAGGGAGCGAAAGGTGCAAAAAAAAAACTGTTCGAGGTGACTCAAAAATTACATCAAAAAAAAATTTGCGGACATGATCTGCCTATAGATCTCAGCCCAGCTTCAGCCGGTACAAATTTTGGGGGATCCTTTACGAATTCCTGCTTACATTACATCACCTAATTTTCGAACGGGAAAATAAATAAGCTAGAAACGGTAAATATACATTTGGATTCTTCCCCATTTCAATCGACAATGAGGAAATTTCTTTAATTTCACATAATCATACACATGGGAATTAAGTAAAGTCTGTTTTGCAGTTTACTTTAATGCATTTTGACGTCACAATTTCATATGAAAAAGTCGTACTAGTAGTCTAGTACATAACAATGTGTACCATATTAGACTAGTACATCCCCCCAAAAACTGTTGATAAAAAAAATTCATATACTGTATAATCATGTGACTATTCATCTTTTTTGCCATTACCGCAGTCATCAAGAAAATTTAAATTTTAAATTCCTTAGATATGATATAATATTTGATTGTCCAAGAATTTCTTATATAATCTAAATTGATAAATTGATTGTGAATTATGAGTGCAGATCCCACGTGATTTCTAAAAATATTTCGTAGAGCTCTTTCTAACAACTCTAAAACTGATTATTATTATAAAACATTCCTAGAAACATTTTTGATTTAAACTAAAAAAATTTTTAATTGTGACTTTCATATAAGCCACTTTTTTTTGCATTTTTATTCAAAATGCAAACTTTTTTGATTCGGCAAATTGTGTACCAGATCACAATCAATTGTAATGTTCATGTGTACTTTTTTGATCTGTGTAACTTTAATTCAGTAATTTTTTTTTTGAATATATTGTAAAGAGAAATTAAACGTGCTACAGATACTATTGATTTCTTAAAATAGAAAACTAGAGAAGCTGTAAAACCAATAAATAGATAATTTTAACCACAAAAGGAGAAAATTTATTGCAAAATATTCAACTTAAAATAGAAATTATTATTATTTTGTTCTATAATTGTCAAAGAATGTGTGGTGATGTTTATTAAACTATCAAGATAGAGCATATAAAAAAACTTAACAAAATGGCAACAATATGCATTTATGCCATATTTTAGAATGGCAAGATCTCATGCCTATATCATTAAAAATAATAATTCAAATATTTAGTTCTATCAAAAAAAGATTACATCATACTGATCATTGTAATGTAAAAGAAATAAAAAGTGCTTCATTAAATAGAGCATTAAAAGAAAAAATTAAAGAAACTTTTAATAATCAACAAAAAATATATTTAATAATAAACATAG
The DNA here is from genome assembly GCA_003550305.1 of Glomus cerebriforme. NCBI lineage: Eukaryota > Fungi > Glomeromycota > Glomeromycetes > Glomerales > Glomeraceae > Glomus > Glomus cerebriforme. Next base: position 9,577 of record QKYT01000098.1, on the reverse strand, counting down.
AAAGTTAATATGGAAATATAGTGTAAAATTACATGAGTGGGATACCACCATATAATATAATTATATTATATGGTGGTATNCNACTTAGATTAGATTATAGTATCACCATATAATCTAATTATCACCATATAATCTGGGTACCACCATATGATCTGATTACCACCATATAATCTGGATATCNCCATATGATCTAATTATCACCATATAATCTAAATAATATAATCTAATTACCACCATATAATCTAAATAATGTGATCTAATTACCACCATTTAATCTATACATCGGATATCTATTTTATGCTCTAGCTATCTTTTTAAGCCTTTTCTATTAATATCTAATTACCACCACATATAATCTAACTATCACTGACAAGTTGTCTGACTACCACCACATATGATCTAACTATCGCTCTTTTCTTGCCGTTTCTGAACTATTTGCAAGCCGAATCCTACCTTGAAGGAATTAGCCTTTTGCGCCAGTTTGGAATCTAATTCCTATGTTGAGGGTGCNNATAGTCTGTACCTGTTTGGATGCCAGATTCTATATTAAAGTACTTACCTTTTGCGCCTATTTGGTTGCCCGCCAAAATGCCAAAATATGGTAAAAAAATATTGTGTCGGGTGGCGCAGTAGATCTGCGATTAATTTTGGCTGGACACTATGTCGTAATTCCGGCTGATCTTTTGGGTATGTAATTTGAGGATCCAGCCTGGCGCCATGCTAGTGACCTGGTGGTTACCATGGAACTGTCATGGAACTGGCAGGGAACTGGCAGGGAACTGTCAAGGAGCTAGTATAGTCCTATTAGTTCACCAGTTCTCTATGCCAGTTTGGATGCCAAATTATTATGCCCAAAGTTCTGGCTGAAATTGTGGAATAATGTTGGCCGAATTTATACTGCGCCTTACTGCGCCGGTCACGTGATCCTGTTCCGGGCCACCCTCTGCCATATAGTATTACTAATTTTGGCCAGCATTATAAAGATGCTAACTCTGGCTGATTTTTTGGACATATGATTTTGCGCACTTGCCTACCCTAGCTTATCCGGCTACATATCTAGGTAGGTGAAGGCTTCTGCCAATTTTTATATAATAGATTACNCAGAAGCCTTCACTTTTGGATATATATCTGGTTGCCTTTATTTTACGATTTGCCGACTAAGTTCGCTATCGCTTCTTTATTGCATCCATCGAGATGAAGTCTTCTTCCAATATTTTATATAAAGATTCTGAAGAAGTCTTCATGCCATACCGAGTATATGTCTAGAAAAGTGTAGCCTTCTGCCATTTTTATATAATATAATTTCGCAGAAGGCTACACGTTTTAGGGTATACCCGGATACATACCATCGAGATGTAGCCTTTATGCCACACCCGAATTCATACTAGCGATAGGGTAGTCAAGTGCCAATATTTCCGAAGAAGCCTTCATATATGTCCGGGTACATACTAGTGATAGGGTAGTCTTCTTCCAATATTTTATATAATGATTACGAAGAAGACTACCCTAAATATCACCTACTAAGAATCAATCTATCTGCGTTTCTCTATCCATCCTGCTATACGCCTGTTTTGCATATATCGAGGCATAGAATTTGCACCAAAGAAGCCTTCGTCATACCCGAGTACATATCTAGAAAGATGTAGCCTTCTTCCAATTTTTTATATAATATTTACGAAGAAAGTTACACTTTCAGATACATATCCATTTCCTTTTTATTTACAATTTGCTGACTAAGTTTGCTATCACTTCTTTATTGCATCCACTGAAAAAAATGTGTCAGGAGGCACATACCCAAGTATATATCTAGAAAGATGTAGTCTTCTTCCATTATTTTATATAAAGATTCTGAAGAAGACTACACTTTTTGATACCTATCAGTTTGGCTTTCATTTTCGATTTGCTGACTAAGTTTGCTATCACTTCTTTATTGCATCCATNAAAAAAAATTAATTAAACATTTCGAGAATATATTGGAGTATATAAAGTTTTATCTACTGACGACATGCATACCTCAACTATTTCCGACCAAACTGATCGTGCCGGAACTGCCCCAGCCCTCCGCTACGATAGCGCCGGCCCTGATGAATACTTAAGTAACTCAGATAGTTATAATGATAATGAATCTGATTTTAGGTCAGATGATTATTATAATCATGAGTCCAATTGTGAGTCAGATAGTGAAGAAGCTTCCTGCGCTTCAACTAGCACCATCAAGACTCCATTGGTTCAACCACCAAATGTAAAAGAGCGAAAGATTAATGTGGCATATACTTTAAGGCAAAAAAAGTTTAATGATAATTTTTCTTCCAAGGACTTGCTAAATGCCATTCGAGAAATTTTCCTATNACCACCTAGAGATATGTCAGATGAAAAGGGGTCATTGGAATATCTCCCAATCTATTCATTTCTCTTTCCGAATGAAAAAGGGTCAAGCTTATATAATGCTTATGACCGGAATGAAGTGGAAGATAAATTGGTTATCAAAATCGATCAAGACAATCGAGCCCCAAAGTTTTCCGTTGCAGACGACATTTCCGAAGTATATGGTTTAGCTGGGATTCATGAATATATTAATGGTCAAAAGCCTTTAAGACCTGTGATTGATATCGATGCTACACAGGAGGATATGGAAGTAAATAGAGTTAAGGCGCAAGAAGTATTCATTCGAATCTGCCTATCTTTCATAAGAGCCTTATATCGAATTCTCGACTGTAGTTGGAAAAATATTCTCAATGGGTTAGTTATTGCTACATCTTCAGATTCCAGCAAGTGTAGCTACCATATTTTATACGCGCCGGCTCTTCTTATTGATCATCACGAACTCAAAGCATTTACTGAATTAGTATATACCATAACCGGTGAAAAATTCGGTAAGTATATTGATAGAGGGTTGCCTGGTCAGAATTTTAACCTTCGCCTAATTGGTTCGGCAAAAAAAGGTCGTGTGAAGCGCATCCTGTTGTCTTCGATAACTAATGGCTGGAATGAACTTGATCATGCTAGGGTTCAACCGCCTTCTAGTTTAGGACTTGAAGTGAGGCCAAGGATGCTTAGCATAGAAAAAAATAATAATCCGCTAAGAATATCTGTGAGTTCGGATATATTACAAAAATATGCGGATCTAGTTTTGCAAAAGTATTCTAACTATCTTAGGGATTGGACTATCGAAGAAAAGGACTCAGAAAACTTCGTATATTTTAACCGGAAAGCTCCACTAGGATGTCCACTCTGCAAACGTATACATGACAAGGATCAGCGGTGGTTCGGCCATGTATGCGCTAGTAGTGGNNNNTTCATCATAAAATGNTTTCNGCAAAATAGTGATGAGCGNGGGNTNNTTTTTGAATGTGACCCATCTATTGCAGAAAAAATTCAGCAAGAAAATAAAAATTTATTTCCCGCCTCTCACAGGATAAAAGGTCCAGGTTTCCCTAAAGCCTTCGTAAAAATGCCATCTTGGATTAAGTATAATGAAACCCTTACAGCGACAGAAATATATGAGGAGAGATATGTAAGACCATTACCCAATGAAGGCGATATCTATGTAGGCTCACCTTGGGAGACAGGAAAAACATATGTTCTAGAGCATCTTACTATATCTGANGACGTGAATTTGCTAGTATTATCCACGCGTCACTCTTACTCGAATGCTGTTACTACAAGACTCAATCTCAAATCATATTGTGATATCGATGGTAATATAAATCTACCCGATCACAAAAGGGTAGTATGTCAGATAGAGAGCTTACATCGCATTACTAATAATTGCAAATGTAATAAAAAATGTAAATGTCATCCGAGCCAATATGATTTATGGCTTGATGAAATAGTGTCTATAATTGCTCAGGCGCAGAGTCATTTGGCCGGATAATCGATAGAAAAGTTATATAAATTAATCCAAGAGGCTAGGTGGATTATTGTCATGGATAATGATCTTACCGATCTTAATATCGAATGGATTAAGGCTCTTCGTAAGGATAAACTATTCTCCATTATCCATAACACTTTCCAACCCCAGAAAGATAAGACATTTTGCCTAGCCCCTAATAAAGAAACAATATTAGCTGAACTTTGGGATTGGGCCAAACAGATGTCTTTATTACCTTTTGAGAGTCAGAAAAGTGCATCACTAATCTGCCATCTTAGGAAGGATGTACAAGGGATTGTTCGTGCCCTTAAGACTGATTTTCCAGAATTACGGATCAAGGAATATCACGGCAAGTCTGATCCAGTGGAAAAGGCTCATGACTTCAGCAACGTAGAAGAATCATGGAGCGATGTTGATCTAGTCGCGTATACTAGCACTCTAAAAATAGGAGTATCTTGCATTAATCCCAAGTTCGAACGGGCGTTCTGCATCTTTAACAGTTATATAGAAACGAATGCTGGAACGAATCAGATGTTATTCCGCATGCGGTGTATTAAAGATTATATATGCCACATAGAGCAAAAATCGTCTAATGTCCCATTACAGAAGAAGGGTTATTTCGATGGTTGTTGAATGCCAAACGCGAATGTCTCCCCCAAGAACTTCAGAATAGAGGAGTATTTCCAGATATAAACTCTATCATCTGGAATAAGAATGTACCGACTGTTCGATTGTGGGTGGCTTATATGCTGAAAAAATTTCGTTCCCGGCGCTTATTTGGTTGGAGAATGGTCGATTTTCTCAGAGAGGCGGGTATGATAATCTCCATCATAGAACCCATTCCTAAGTCTGAAGAAAATGTTGTATCATTATCTCAAGCCGTGAAGGTGAATTCCTCTATCGTTAAAGCAGAGGAGATATCAGATGTATCCAATACTACTATTGTCGATCGTGAGACTGCCGAATTTCTAGAGAACAAGTCAAGAAAAACTTTAGAAGAAATGCGATCTCTAGATTGGCATCATATTGTGGAATGTTATGAGATTTCGCCTGAATCATTGACCGAGAATTTCATCTCCAAGTATGGGAATTACAATCACATGAAATGGTTTAGGGCTTATAAGCAATTACGAGATGCTGGTACTAACAATAAAATGGCCGTTGAGGCTATATCCCGTAAAGATTACAGAGAAGATAGGCTCACAACTGCAACCCGGGCTGAGAAGCATCGAATTTGTCTGGAGTTGCTAAGAAATTATACACCTGTTAAAGATATTGACGATAGGACACGTTATAAAGCTAGTGATGTTAAAACACGCATGGAATCCCCCGAGTCGACATCGTATCTCCAGGGTTTAGTGCCTAAAATGGCTCGGGTATTTGACAATACAGATGCATCGCGCAGTGCTAAAAAATNNGGATTAAAAACAATCCGAGCNAAACTTNGTTTATTAAATGCATCCCTTTACGCCACTTATGGATTGAAATTTAAGGCTGTTGATAAGAGTCAAAGATATTATCATTTAGTTGGTTTATTCGATAGCAAGGACGCCCCCAAGTTTCCTTCATACCAAACAGGGGAAGAAATTTATTGGGAAAATGGTAAAGATACTCGATATGGATATAGTAAGATCTCACCCGATGAATTATTATTAGGTAATCTTTCTAGTTCTACCAAAGTTGATAATACGCAAATTTCAGAAGATATTCAGAATTTATTTGATATGTGTTAATGCCATGCCCGAATATATATCTAGAAAAGTGTAGTCTTCTTCCAATTTTTTATATAAGATTANNAAGAAGACTACACTTATTCAGGTAGGTATCATTAAAAAAAATTCTCGCTCCGGTCAGGATACATAGTCACATACTTCTGAGATGCAGGCTTCTGCCAATCTTATATGTCTAATGAATGGAATACATTTTTTTTGCTCACTCTAGACAATTCAAGGGGTTTCGGGTTAAATTTCGAGCTAACCACTAATCTCCAAAGAGGTCAATACCATATCCTCACTATCCGAGTCGATAATTTGAGCTGATCCCTTGAGGATCGCTTCAGGGATGTTACCAGAGGTAACGATTGCGGGTTGAAGGGCCTCAGCTTCATACTTTTGTCTCATCCGATAATTTAACGAATGAAATCTGGCCGAGTGTTTGGGACAACATCCCGTACCAGAATCTGTATATCTGGGACAACCACTAACAAGGCAGGGTTTTAATTTCATATTTTTTTTATATAACTCCCGGTGCTTTATACAACCAGTAGTATATGTACAGGTTTTCCCACAAATAGAACCATCTTTCTTAAAAATATACGGGCAAGTAACACGATCCATGTAAGTATTTTAGGGTATAAAACCTTTTTCACTTTTAATTTTATAATAAAATGTGTATTTAAATTATTCGGTATTAAGATAAGTCATAAACGACTTTTCATACTAACGCTATGGACATATTAGACCAGTCGGCAGATGGGACCCGCAATAAAATCTATAATCCCAAAACTAATCGCATGATAGTTATAAATGGGTCAGCATATCGTAAATTGATACATGATAGATATATGCATTGGAAAGAAGAAAGGCTTTTGATTCCGCCTTTACACGAAATGCCAATATTAAAAAGATATCTTTCTTTCATTTCATATCGTATCTGGAACATTGTATCGGAAAGAAGTTTACTAGCAGTGGTTAACGAAAAAATAAGTCTATTGGAAATCTTGCTCCAAGCTAATTGGCACAATCTCACTTTACGCCGACTATTAAAATTATGCTGGAGGCATGAAGAGACGAAAGCTTGGAGGAATAACGTATTAATGAAATTCCTCCATCATCCAAATCTAGCTCCTTCAAAGCACAGACCGGGTGCTTTATATGACGCATTTTCCAATACAAATGCTTTAGAACCAGAACACATACTAGCTTTAGGGAAGGTGCTTTACTAAAATATAACCTTTTGAGAACGATTTATCCATAGCCACGGAATGGGGGTTCCATGACTATGTATTTTTTTCGCTTATCATACTACCCACAATTTTCAAATATATATAAAAGATATCAGACTGATAAATCAGTCCTCCCAGCCGGAGTTCGTGAGCCCGTAATAAATTATAATCTTATTTTTGCCCACCGACTATGATATAGTAAATCATTAGAATATTTTTTTTCAAATTGAACTTTCTCCCACTTAATATAATCTGAATATCACAGATTAATCTAACTACCACCCTATACTCTACATACCACTCTATATAATGTCTGCTATTACAACCAAGTTCGTTACAGACCACCAACTCACCAATGAGGTGAGTCTCGAAGAGCTTAGCCAGTATGCACCAGAAATACTTGAGCTCTTGACAACTGGTGTGCCAAAGGTAGATAAGGAAAAAAGGCGCCAGGCTCGTGATCATCTTCAAAAAGGATATAAGTTTAGCAAAGAACAGGCATATGCATTAATTCCTCACGAGAGAATTGGGCGAAGTAAAAGCCAAGTAATCCCAAAGAGGGTGGATTAGAAGCCGGGGAAGTGAATATATGCCAAGTATCCTTCGATAATACTTGTTCCGATGAGACTATTAAAGAAATGGCTCAGCGTATTGTATGGGATAATCTTAGTGAAAGAGATGTAAAAGCGATATCTAGAACCTTAGTCGAAACTGCCCCCGATCCTGTCATTGACTTATCCCGTCTCTCTAGGCTTCGAAGAGAATTGCGAACTCTCAATGCTCCAGAAAAAATAATTTCTGCTACAAAGATTCCGGAGATAACCAAAGAATCCAATAAAATCCAAAAGGAACGTAGCGAGCAATGCGAAAACGAAGGGATCGATTTTTCAGATCACTTTTTATTAGAATCAGTTAAGGAAAGATTAGATGAGTATAACGTATCTAATATGCCCGATAAACAGGCTCTAGCTGATGTAATGATCATGCTCTGCATCCGTCCCGCTAAAATTAAAAACTTGCGCATATTTAATGGGGTGTAACTGGGTACGTGAAAAACAGAGGGGCACAAGACATTCCTCGAGTATTTAGATCACTGGAAAAGAATGAGGAGCGGGCAAGACAATTGCTTACATGGATTCAGAAAGCAATTTCTTCCGGACAGTTACGAGATCCTGGAAAGCCTGGATCTACATACTTAAGTACATTTCTGAAAAAAGATGAATTTATTCCTGAAACGGAAAGTCGTAAACCACTACTTCCTAGCTCTTTGCGCAAATTAGGATCGGTATTTGCTTCTGTAGTGCATGGACCTAAGAATCTATCGAAGGCTAACACTTATGCCAGTGAAGCCCTTCGCCACAGTCCCGACAACCATGCTTTCCCATCTAAGAAATATACTATAGTTAATATGCGGAAAAGAGGAGAACCATATAATCAGGCAGAACCATTTTGCATCTTCGATGAAAACTAATCACATATATGGGTTAGAGGATCGGAATACCATTTATTAAATTTATTTTTTCGCTCGCCTAAGATCTAGCATATAAAATATATCACGAAAATGGTAACCGATCAAAAGCATTCATCCGATAGTATAGCTAGCGAGCAGGAAGTTATCAGGCGTACAGAAAAAATGGCCAGATTATTTGGACTGGATAAGCAGAATGCAGAAGCATATAAAGCACTTTCTAGACAGATTTGGGGGTTCGAAAAACAATTAGAAAATTATCATTTCGAAAATATAAAGCTTAAAAGGAGGGTCAATTCATTGGAAGCTAAAATAGAAGATCTGGACGAATGTGTGGATAGGGAAGCTGTGATCGACTTAATACATGAAATAGTTCCCTCGCTGATTGGTAAGAAAGATAAGGATTTCTCCTATTCGTCTGAGTCTTCCAAAGATTCTGACTCAGTTGAGATAATTGAGGTAAGAGAAAAAAAGGCTGTCCCTCATAAGCAACGAAGAAGGGCGCGACTAAAGAAGGTTAAGCGGTTGGTAGTTTGAAATGGGCCGAAGCAGGCACTTTGCATATTTTTTCGGTCAAAGATATTAAGTTTAGCATATAAATAATCAAAATGAAAAGTGACCAACCGGTTGGAGGCATTCAAAAAAACAAGGCATTCAGGGTAAAGCATCTGACGGCCTTAACCAATATTCCGTCCAAGTCTACTTCACCTGAGACTAGTTCATCTGAATCAAACTCATCCGAGTCTGGCTCATCATCTGAGACTAGTTCATCCGAATCTAGTTCGTCATCTGGTAGTTCGTCTGAATCTAGTTCCTCATCCGAGACTAGCTCATCCGAATCTGGTTCATCTGATTCTGATATTGATGAAATAGTAAAGATGATTAAGTATCAAAGGATTCGGAAACAGATCAGGAAGTGCCAAAGGGGAATTTTAGAAGAAGAATGCATATCATCCATTCGGAAGATTTTTTCTGATTGAAAGATATTCTAACCATATAAAATGCATACAGTTAATTTACTAGAACAGCTTCCACCTGAACTATTACCATTTATTCTTAAGTATTTTCCAGAGCAGGACCTAAAAAATTCTCGCAGTATAAATGATGTATGGAATAAAGAGGCGAATCTTGAATGGTCCAAAAGAATGAATTTTTTATTTGGAAAAATAGTTAAAAGCAATTATACGGTAAAGGAATATTATTCGAAACTGAAAGAGTGTAATTTAAGCAATGACTATCCAGAATGGCTTCTTAAAAATCTATTCTTCAGAGGATTATCACCTGAAGATATATT
>QKYT01000979.1:0-30114 GCA_003550305.1 Glomus cerebriforme | reverse complement strand
TTCAAAAATATTTCGAAAAGTTTGAGAACGATGAAATTCATAACAACGATCTACGCTGTTCAAATTTTTCTCATGAAATTCCCAATAATTTAATGTAACGATTTGATTTAATTTTATTTTATCTGAATTTTGTATACGTTGTTGTATATCTTGAATATAATCATTCACATTGATTACTTTAGGTGCAGAACAAAATTCTTCATAAAATTTGATTAATTGATCGAGTCGATTTGCATAATCCTCGTTGATTATTATTCTAAGTACCACAATTTCATCTTGAGTGATAATATCATTCATAGCTTTCATATTAAACGTCTTGAGCATAGAAAAATGTTGAGATAAATATTCATCAGAATATTCTAAAATTTGGTTTAATAATTTTATATCTATCGTTTTTTCCAATAGTAATCTATTAAGTTCTGCAATAGACATTTGAATATGTTGAACATATGAATTTGATTTAAGTCTTTTAACATTTCCGGTGGCGTTCAATATAATATTCCAAAATTTGTGAGATTTAAGAATAGATAAATGTTGTTCTGAAGGATCAGATATAGTTGATTTAGTTTTTAATATGAACATTATATAACATATCATATCCTCACACAACCTATTATAATAGAATAAAATGACGATAAATTAATTATTAATTTCAATCAAAATCAATAAATACTCAAGTTAAAAAAATATATATATATTAAAAGTTTCAACTTACATATTTGGGATATCCAATGTTTCAATCGTTTCAGGGAAACTATCGATTTTACGATCGCAAATTATAAATATTTTATTCATTAATTGATCGTTAACACGTTGAACCGTTTCATTTAATCTTTCTTTAGAAATTTCGATAAATAATCTTTTGACCTCCTCTTCCTTTATTTCCATTATAGAACTTGTTGCGCCCAAGATACAAGATTCTGAATATACTCTCATTTTATCTTTAGCAATGGTTAATAAATCATTCCAAATATCAATCCATTGATTAAGTAAAGGATAAATATAATCTAATTGTTGAAATATCGTGATCACATATTTACTTTCATCTGAACAAGTATTTTTAATACCTAATTTAAATAAAAATAACTTGAACCAATTTTTACAAATGATTTCTAATTTTTTATCAAAAAAATTTTTAATAAAACGATCATTTAAAATTTTAGGAAAAATTTTTAATAATTCTAAATTATGTGATTTAGAAATTAATTCTAATGAAATTATAATATCATCATCATTCCATTTTAAATTATCTTGATTAAAAAGTTCTCTTAAAGAAAGAATATTTTGATCCTTCCAATCTCTATCAGGATTTTTAAGTAATAATAAAATTCTTTTACGAAAATTAAGAGAAATATGATCTTGAAATTCTTTTGGAATTTTTGAAAATTGATTCATCAAAATATCAGTATCTTTATTTAAAATAATTTCTTGAACTCTATAAATAAAATATTGAGTAATTTGTTTATTTCTAACAAGTAGAATATTCCATACTTGAAAAAGTGATTCCATATCTTGACATAATTGTATCAACCATTGAATGATTTTTATCTTATTTTCAAAATCAATAGTATTAATATGAGGTTTAATTTTTTCCAAATATTTTTCATCATATTTAATATTTTGTAAATTCTTAAGGAAAGAATATTCTGGATCAATTTCCTTAACTATTGTAAAAATTATAAACCATTCCGAACGTGATTGAGAAGCATTATGTTGAATTAAACATAATAAAGCCATAAATAATAAATGATTTACTTCTGGTAAAAAATTTTTTTGATAATTTATAAAAGATTTAATTAATATACTTGAATGAAAATTTGAAGATAATTTAAATGAATTTGATTCTCTTAAAATATGATAACCTAAAAGAACACATAAAAAAATTTGTTGTTCTTTTGTAGATTCATCATTAAGACTTTCTTTTAATATAAAATCATAATTAGAAAATTTAATTGTAAGATCCTTATGAATGATTAATAAATTTTGATATTCTAAAATTTTTTCCTTTAAATTATTGATCGTTATATATTTATAAATATAATCCACGAAAACATAATCCAAAATATTATTTTTATCAATATAATATTTTTTAAGTTCTGAATTATTTCCATTAATCCAAATATCATATATATTGTTTTGATGACCTAACGTACGACTTTTAACATCTCCTTCGTATAGAATTCTTATATCTTCTAAAAAAAGAAGAGAAGAAGGAACATGAATAGCATAAGCATATCTAATCGGACCTTTTGGAATAATAATAGTATCAGATTTCCAATAAGTGGGATGATCGATAATATATGGTCGATGAAGTTTCACAACAGGTTTCTTCCATTCTCCAAATTTTTCTTTATCACCGATAACGATAGGATTCCCAAGTTTTTCTATATTAGTTGGTAAATGAACATGAAACGTAACTTTTCTATTTTCCATGATAAAATTAAAGGAAAATTATTAACGACTAGAAAAGGGACAAAAAACAGAGTTTTTGAAAAACAATGGTTTATCTTTGTATGTTTTGTAGTTTATCAATTCCAAAAATGATAATAAATGACCCAGAAAAGCGCCAGTTGAAATGACGCATCTTTAATAGACGCAGTAGTGAATTAACCTTTATCGGTAAGAGTCTGTAAGACAAAAAGCAAGTAACAATGATCACATGAAAAATTGGACAACCAAATAACAGGTTTTTAAAATTCATACAGTGACTAAATTAAGTCAAGTTAATTTATGGCTTAGATACTTTACAATCGCTTATATAAAAAAGATCAAGATTTTATTTTTATTGACTATGGCTTTGCAATAAATGGCTTATTTTTTTTTTTACTATGACATATAAAAGGTTATTTCATAGAGAGTTTTTTTTTTTTAATTGAATCAAGTTGGATTTAAGTTCCTTCCCTCCTCTCTCACTCTCTCTCTCTCTCGATTTTTTCTTCAAGTAACGAATTCAAAGGTGACGATTGACGAAATTTCACGAAACAAAAAAAAACGAATAATAAAATTAATTTTTTATTATTTTGTAAAAAAAAAAAAAAAATGAATAAACATTTTATTTCGATAATTTTTATTATTATTGTTATTATTTCAACAGCTGTAAATTCAATTCCGGTAAGAAATTATTTTATTTTAAAAAAAATCACGTTATTTTAAAGATTTGTTTTTATTATTATTAACAAGTTGATTTTTTTTATAAAAAAAGACCATTATTATTGGAGCAAACAAAGAACATCATTACGCTGATATATATTGTATCGCAAAATATGATAAATGTAATACGCATTGTAAAGAACTTTCGGAACCTTATCGAGGTCCCTGCGTTAAGGATTGTATGGAATTTTGTGAACTAGGCGTAACTAATAATCAAAAAAGTAGTTAATAAATTTTCTATTTTTAAAAAGAAAAGAAAAAAAACAATTTAAGCAAACAAACAAAAAAAATATATATTTTTTTTTTGAAACTTTTTTTATTATTATTATGATTATTACATTAAAGTTTGGGTTTAGTTGTGTAGGGTACTAAGTGTAGGGTACTAAAGGTTAAAGGTTTGTAAGGTTATTTATTATATATATATATACACACGTAGCCCGACGTACGGACGTAGGTAATATTTACGAAACATACAAAATATGCATATATACAGTATATATCATTTGTTTATTCAAATCGTTTGTTATTTGGTTTTTTTTTGTCTTAAAAAATTTCTATTATTATTATTATTATATTATTATTAGCGTTGTATATATATATATATTTGTATCTATTTTTAAAAAAATAATATTTAATAATAAATTTTTAAGATATTCTTTTTTTTTCCCTTGATAATCTTATTTTAATGGGTGACTATTATTATAATTAAACAAAGAGTAAACAAAATGAAATGTTTTTTCTATAGTTGAACCAATTGACCACGTTTTTAATGGGCGTCAATTTATTAAAAAAAAACAAAGAAAAAATATTTTTTCATTCATTGTAATTCACATGAAGATTATTTCCATATGTTTCAAAAGCGGATAATAAAACGATCTTTCTTTTTTATTCCTTATGGTTTCACTGAAACTAAAAAAAATTATTCTAAATGTCACACGACATGCGCTAAATAATTTAATTTATCATCGTCGATCTTTTATTACGGAATTAGTTATGTAATTATTAATTAAAAAAATTTCTTGGCAATCAGGCAAAAAAATTTTTTAGATGTGAATATTCACAATTTCTTTTTATTAATTATAATTAAAGAAAAAAATAAATCATAACAAATAACCGAATTATATTTATAATATTTGATTAAAAGTTAGATACATTAAAAAAATTTGTAAGTAGATAGATATAGTATTGGAATTACAACCCGGCGCTCCCAAGTATTAGTAATAAATCTAATTTATACAAAACTCTCACCCAGAAAAATTATAATAATAAAAAGAAAGTTTTTTTTTTTAGTTAGAATAATATTACAAAGAAATAATAGTGAAAATAATCATAAAAAAAAAATAATAATAATAAAATTAAAGTGAAGGGAAATTCAATGATACTACCAGGTACATTGAATTTATAATGTCTATACAATAAATATTATTTTTTTTTTTAAAAAAACCCGTCCTTGATAATTAACGTTCTTGATCAATTACGCTCTCGATTATATGGTCCTTGATAATACCCTTGATCATATTGTCCTTGATTATATGGAGGATATTGTCCCTGATTATATGGTCTTTGATCATATGGTCCTTGATCATATTGCTCTTGACCATATTGCCTTTGATTATATTGTTGTCCTTGATTATATTGTTCTTGATCGTATCCCCCTCCTTGTTCGGGATAAAAATAATCCTCATCTTGTGGTGCACCATTTTGATTATATTGTTGTTGGTAAGGATTATATTGCTGTGGTTGAGAATTATCATAATTATAATATTGTCCTCCATTACCAACATCTGAGGAAGAAATGTTTGATGCAGTTTCATAATAATCATCTGCATGACTTGATGGAACATTCTTATATTGTATCTGTTTTTGTTTCTCTTGACGTTTTTTACTTCTTATTCTTCCACGTTCCCAATCTTCCCAACGTTTAAACGTAATTTTTGATGGATCAAATTGTCCTTCTTTTTTACCATGATCATCCCCTTTAGCTTCACCTTCAACTTTTCTAGTTTCTCCCCATGAGAAATCATCAAAATGCCAATATGCATATGCCGGTAATATAAAATTCCATACAGGTAAAAATAATAAATAAATAACCATCCAAGCAATATAAACAAGTTTTCTTGTGGTAATTAAAATTAAAATTCCTGGTAAACCAAGTACCATTACTAACATCAATAAAGGAATTGCAGATGTAAAATCTTTGGGTGGATTTAATATTTCTGATACGATTAACGCATAAGTTAATAAGATAGCTACTGGAAGAACGACTGTACCAATTAATTCCATAAAAATGACAAATTGCATAGAAAAGCAAAATGTTCCACAGAGATTTCTAACTAATACAAGTTCCATTAAATTATGAATAGTTGAATTAATCCATCGACGACGTTGAGAAAGTAATACGTTAAAATCATCAGGTACGACAGTTTTACAAATTGCTTGTGGACAAAACATCATTTTTCTATAAGGAAAATTTCGTAACATGAGTGTGGTCAAGAAACGATCCTCTCCTAAAAGTAATAAATTCTTTTGATGTAAAGTGGTGACAACATTTTGAGAATATTCTTGAACAATTTCAGGTTTTGTAATAATTGGAACCCAATCTTCTTCACCTTTACGAGCTTTAAGACGATACATACAGAAACAACCTGGTAAACAAGTAACACCACCGAATACGGATTCGAAACCTTTACCCAAATGATGAGAAATATAATATTCGAAAACTTGAATAGCAGTAACCCATGAATCTCTCTTGTTTGCAATTCTCGTTTCACCACAAAGTCCCATAATTAAAGGATCATTACACATACAATTAATAAGTAATTTTAATGAATCAGGATAAACTTTGGTATCAGCGTCAACCATTAGAACGATTTCAAAGAAATCAGGAGTTACACCCATAAGATGATGGGTTTTTCGGAATAAATCATAATCCAAAGGACTCATACGATCATTATAAGTAATACGACTAAAGAAATTCATCAAGATCAATTGAGAATCACGTTTTCCACGATTACCAGGTTTCGGTTTTCCTTGTTCTTCTGGTGTACCACATTTGACAACACAGATCATTGGAACTTGTTCATCCTTCCAAGGGAAATATCCAGCATAAACTTTTGCCATATTATGTCTTTTTGCACCATCAGCTATAGCAACATAACTCATAGGTTGCGGATCTTTAAATTCAGGTGAAATTTCCATAAGACTAATACAAATATCAGGAGTGCTTTTATCGTTACCAGAACCGGTAATTATACCATCACAGATTAAGAATAACATTTTACGATCATTTGGATAATCTGTAGCAGCCATCGACTCACAAGTACAACGTAAACCAGCTTCATCTTCGGAATAACAGGTAACAAGTAAGACGGTATATAAATTATTTCCTACATCATTCATAGTCATGATCTTGGAAATACCGCCATTCTTAGCGTATGGTGAATCTCCTGAAACAACTTGTGATACTGCAGGAACATTATTATTTTCTTTTGGTGGAGTAGCGAGACGATGTGAAATGAACCAATTGAAAATACAGGCCATGGCAAATCTTGTCAAGACGACTCCAAGAATAACAGTTAAAGAAACTAATAAAAATATTTTAGAAATAAAACAACCGATAGTATCCTTATCGATATTTCCAGCATAAAATTTTTCAACCATACAATTAACAGCAGCTTTAGTATCAGGTCTTCCAAAGAAGAGAGCGGTACCATCCTTACCACCTTCAAGATGATCAGTTCCTAAAACTGTACGAATAGTTTTATCTAATTCATCATCCGGTATTGGATTCGGAAATTTATTAATATAAGGATCAAGATTTAAAACATTCCCACTTATAACCAAATAATTTTGTAATTTTCCAATTTGAGGCCAATCATAACCAACTCTCGTTGAAGTATTTACAATATTTAAAAGGTCGAAAGTTGATTGTTTAATAAATACATCCTTAAGAGGACAAGCATTATCACCACATTCTTCAAAACTAACGGCATTAAATTTTTGAATATCGGTCTTTAAACAATCTGGAAATTGTTGATTTGTCCTTTGAAAAAAAACTGTAATATCTTGACCATTTTGTTCATTTGCAAGTTGTTGAAAATCCAGACCAGGTCTTGATAAACCATTTGTAACATCAAATTGCCAACCATTAATTCCGAGATGACCAGGAGATTCACCGAAACGTTTAAATTTAGAAGGATTATTAGCTTCAGAAGGAGGACAGAGTATACTAGAAAAACCAACGGTCAAAAATGCAACAATTCCACCCATAATAACGGCAATAAAACATAAAGCAATTTTTTCCCGCCATGCTTGTTGTGATTGTTTATCAGGAAGACCACCAATAGATGATAATAAGGAAGCCGGTGCCCAAAATGTAACAACTTTTGAAAAGATTACCCAAACATCACAAGAATTATCTTTAGTACCCTTAGCGCCTGTTAAAAGAGGAGCGGCAGGTTGATAACGTTCCGGTCTATTTAAAGTTTTTCCACGCCTTAACGCGCTTAGTGGCCTATTTTCATTTGAATAATATCCACCATCCATATGTTTTTATTGTTATTCTATAACGATAGTTATATATATATATATATATAAAAAATCCGGTTGCTAAAAAAAAAAAAATCTATTTTGAAATATGTTAAAATAATGTAGAAATCTATTCTACAATAAAATATTCACAAATGAAGAAAGGAGGAGGAGGAGGAAGGAATTGAATTGAGAATGAAAGTGTAGAAAAAAAAAATTGGAGAGGAGGAGGGGGGAGGTGGAAAGAAGGGCGGGTAAAATAAAAAAAAAAATACTCTCCTTTTAGAAACAAGGTAAACAAAGGGAAATTTGGAATTTGAATTAATATTCTCTAATTTTTATAATAATTTTAGAGTAACATACATATAATATAAGTACGGGTTTACAAATTTCCACATTTGTGTGGCAAGATTATAAATTAGGTTTTTTGTAACTCAATTTGTAACAACCCACGGTTTGTTATAGTGCAATAATACTTTTATCATACAATTATAGTTAATCCGTATATGAAAAAGATGATATATATATGTAGATCACTTACATAATACCGTTGAAACCTTTTTTTTTCGATGCCTGACATTAATACATTATATATGCAAGTTTGAATGCACCGTCTAATTATTTTGTAAGGGTATTCGTCGTTAGTACAACTTTATCTATAATGTAATTATGTGATGTTCATAAGTAATTTTGTGAATCTTGCATTTTCATTAGGTTATTTATTTTTTCTTCCAGATTATTTGTAACTTAAAAAATCGAAACAAGATGGAAATAATCGTCTGTGATTTTTATTCACTCCTTAAAAAAAAAAATTAATTAACTACTTAATTTAATTTTTTAATTGGATAATTTCGTTACAGGATTTATTAATTAATCAAATTTGTTAAATATTATTATTATCAAACATTCAAACTAAACTATTTCCGATATACGAATCGGTCTTTTTCAGAATTACGGAAAGTTACGGCCATATCATTGGGCTTATTTAACAAAACTTCCTAAAATAATTGAAATGTAAATCCGAATTGTTGCCAATTATGTAACACAACCAAACCTATACAGTTCTTTTAAATTATTAATTTCCATTTTGGTAGTCAATCAGTTAATAGATTTGTAATGTAAATAAATGTGAAACCTTGGAAGTTTCTGATTTTCTGTTGAAGATTTCTCTTAAAAAGATGTTTAACGATTTATTTTTTTTCTTCGAACAATGATAATTTCTCTGTAAATAGAAAACAAGCCAAAAAAAATACTTATTGTTTCCTTAAAAATTTTTATTGAAGCTTTGAAACATATATAAAGATAGGACAATTTTTTTTGTGTTTTTTTTTTTTTTTTTTTTTGAAAAAAAAAGAAATACCTATTTAAGAATCATAATCCGCTGCGCCATATTTTGGAAAATGATCACGTGATTTTACGAGAGGTTTGTTCAAAAAAAAATGCTAATGTTTATTAAATTCCCACGTAAAGAAAAATCATATGATTTAACTTGAACTAATTTTGGTCTTATTCCATATACAAAATTTAGTCTTACCTTATTTGCATTAGCTTCTCATAAGCCATCATGATAACCATAAACGTCATATAGATAATAATTTTTGTCTGTGGTAATTATTTAATCATAGTTTCATCATTTACGTATAATCATTTCTAAATAAATACCGTCTCCGTTCAAAATTCTCACCATAAATTCAAAAATAATTTTCTCTTTTATTATTTAAAAAATTTTTGAAAATTAAATATGGCATCAGGACCTGTAGGAGGAGGAATTGCAAGATCTCGCTCGGTATGGAGATTCTTATCGGTGGATCCAGAAGTCTATCCTCTACTAGGAGTATTAGGTACAATCTGCGGAGCTGGCGGTTACATGTTGGGTCGTAAAGCAGTTATTCCTAGTGCAGAACATAACATAAAATTAGCGACTCACCAATCATTCCCCTGGCACAACACAGAAGAAAATGATGGGGAAGATTATAAATATAAATATCATAAAGATGGTAATCCTAATGAAATTGTTAAGTCTCCAAGTGCTGACATTACACATATAGCAAAAGTCGATTTGCCAAAAGATGCTTCCCGGAAAATTCAAGAAAAATACGGTGAAGGAAAATCCATAGCTCAAGGAACGTATGAAGAAGGAAAATCCAAAGCTCAAGGAACGTACGATGCAGGAATATCCAAAGCTCAAGAAGCTTATGATGCGGGAAGGTCCAAAGCTCAAGAAGCGTATAATACAGGAAGTTCCAAAGTCAAAGATACGTATGAAGAAGGAAAATCCAAAGTTAAAGAAACACTTGGTTGAAGGAAAATATGTATCGCGTTAGGAAAAATTGATGGATAAATAGATAAAAAAAAGTAATCGAAAGTTTAGTAAATTAGTAAATAACCATTTTTTTTTTGTAAAATTAAATTATTATTATTTACTGTCAATCGGTTGTTCTATTGTACGTCGGGTAACAACAAGAACTATAAATAGATTGATGATCAAATGATCAATTCTATCATAAATAAAAATTAATTTTTTAAAAAAAATAAATATTTTAATTTTTTTCAATTTTATTGTGAAATATTTGAATATGACTGATGGTGATTGTGCATCATCTTCAAGAAATGTAATTCAACCTATTTACGATCATTTAGTTAAAAAGGAAGAGTTACAAAAGGTATAATTTGTGGCGTAGTCGTCACTTCAAAATTTATATTAACCTTTCGACTTTACTTGTTACTTCAACAAAGATGACCTCGCAAAGGTTATATAAGGTATTATATTACATACTTTTAATAAAAAAATTTATAAAATACCAAATATAAATCTTTCGATTTTTGTTTGTTAGGCGAACCAGTTCCGAAAATTAACAAATGATATTAACAAAGAGTTAGAAGAGGTTTGTGTTATCCCACAAAATTTTCATATATTAAAAATTATACATGATATAATGTGATTTTTTTTTCATAACAGGAATTCTTTGATCACAAGAGGTTCGAATATAAAAAGGCTATTAAACAATTCGTTTTGTCAGGTTAAGAGAATTTTTTATTTCTGTTATTGATGAATCTAATTTATAATATTTTTATTTTATCTAATTGTTCAATTTTTTGTCATAAGCCAATCGCCAGAGAAGAACGCATCTGACAGTGTTAAAACGAGAAGATGGCACTTTTTGCGTAAGTTTTGGAAATAAAATATGAAAATTTTTTATTCACTTATTTGGAGATACTTTTTTTAAAATTGGATATATTTTCAAAATTGTAAATTGTAGGTTAAATTTTTACCGGCTACAGAATTAATGCAAATATTTAAAGTTGGCGATTTGAAATTTACAGTCATTGATTTTAAATCCGATAACAAACAACTTGTTTATTTCAAAAAATGTATCAAGTACAGAGTTAAATTTCGAGATGTAAAGGAATTCACTTTAGGTGAATTTTTATTTTTTATGTTACCAAAATGTTTATAATTAAATTTATCAAATTTAATTTATTCTACTGTAAATAGAGCAACACAAGAAATTCGCCGAAATGTCGTATAAAGCTTACGTTGATTGGCTGAAACCAATTGTTGAAGCTGGTCAGTTTACTATTTCAAGATTTGATTTGTTTGCGAATTTATTTATTTATTTTTTTTAAAATATATTATTTTTTTTTATAAAGGCGGATACAAAATGGTTATAGACCATAATCCCAAGTGTTTTAAGAACAAGGTTAAATAAATGTTTAGCTCATTCTCATAGTATTTTTTTTTAAAAAAAAAAAAATAATAATAATAATTTGATTAATTATAGGAAATTAAAAAGAAAATCGATGAAGGAATGAAGCCGAAATATATTGTAAAATCTAGATTATAATCACATATTCATAGATACATATTCATTTAATAATATTATGTATTACAATATACAGTTTAAGTCGTCCGCGCTTTAGGATCGAAAATTTTATAAAAGGTGATTTAAAAATTTTACTTATTACGGATTCGTTTATAAATTTCGTTTTTGTGCAGTATTCTTGAAATTTGTGAGCAAAATCCAAATGAAGAAAAAAATGTAATTAAAAGTGAACAACAACAAGTTAATTAAGTGGAATGTACATTAAAACAAAAAATTCCTGCCACATAAAAAAAAAATGAAAAACGGAATATTTAAGAGAAAGTCTAATAAAATAAAAAAATCACACCAGACCCGATTGTATGTTCCTCCCATAAATGTACCCTAAGAATGCCCAGATACAGTACTTTCGAAAAATGACGCATCTGTCACCCACATGATTTGCTATGTTAATCTTAGTTACACCTAATTTTGGCAAAAATTTTAAATAATTCCGGTCAAAATTAATGATAATTCTGACCGCCTTTTTTTTTTTTTTTTTTTTTTTTTTTTTACATCCGTGCGTTGAGTTATAAAGTCACATGTTTGTTGAAGAGTTGAAGATATAAACAACAAATGCTTCATCTATTCAATCCAAATGAATGAAATCCTTGATTTTAATATGTACTGTATGAATAAAAACATTGAATCGAAATATTAAAAAAGAAGTTAATGATTAAATTATTTGGTAAATTATTTAAACTATCTTATTTGATCTTGTGTTTTTCTATATCATAGTTGATTATGTTTTGCCCCAACTTGGAATTTGCCTCAAGTTGACAATTTTCCTAAATTATCGGCCCATTTTTATAATGCCTTAAGAAATACCCAACGATACTTCCCTTATATAGGGGACGTCTAAAGCGGAGCAGAATCACGTGATCATAGTGCATATCTGTCACCCCCGCATCACATCTTCATTTTACATTTTTCCTAAGTATTCTAGGGACTTAGAATTTTTTCGATAGGTGAAATCTTATTTATCACTTGTTATTTGTCATATGCATAATTTCTTAATGCCATAATTCCGGCCAAAATTTTTACGAAAATCACGTGATTCTGCTCCGCTTTAGACGTACCCCTTATATAATAATTATTTTGATTTGGCTTAAGGCACAATAATTAATGTATAAAAAGAACTTGGAATATGAGTTCATATGTGTTATATGAAATATGAGTGGGTTTAATTAAAATTTTTATGTCGCGAAAAACACTTACGAAACATCATTAGCTAGCCCAAATCCTAATCATGATTTCTAATAAAAAACTTAAAATAATGACTATACCGTCTATACGCTCGACTCCCGCTATAATTAGGGATGGCACGTGTTTTAAAACAAAGATGTTTTAAAACAATTGAATCAATTTTTTATTGTTCGGGTTGATTATTATAATAAAATTGCGTAATTATATTTTAATCAATAAACAACCTTTTTTGTATTTTAAGCAACTTTTATATTTTATAAGGGATCTCTAAATGATGCAAATATGTATTACGTAATAAAGGCTATTAAAGTGCTTAATGTTTTAAAACATGTTTTTTGTCATCCCTAGCTATAATCACAAGGGTTGTGGACCAAAATTTTCCGATTGATTCATAACATTTTGGTTTAAAATTTAATAATAAGGGGCATTTACCTTACAAACTAATTGTTACTGTGATTTTTTTAACTTTTAAAAAATTGGTAAGTATTGTATTTATTATATTTTTTTTTAGCTATACATTGTTTTAAATCATTTGGAAGCCTTTACATTTTGCTAAATGATCTTTTAATCGATCAATTAAATCAAACAATATCATTTAATTTCCACAATATATAGTTACACTTTTGAGTTGTTCTACGATCACGTTCATCAATTTCTATAGTTTACGAATATTTTCTAATGGTTATCTTCCATGAGACATAATTTTAAGTTAAATCAACACTTAGAGCTATCTTATCTTCTTTGTAATTGTATAAATTATACAAGCATGTATAAATTATGTATTTGATGCAAACGACCAATTAATACTTCGTGATCTTATTACAAAACTATAAAACAATCACTCTATGTACATGACCTTATTACAAATAATGATGTAAACTGTAAATCAATCACTGATACACGTTATTAAATATATTGTTGGTTTTGATTAGTTTATTAGTTTTAAGCCACCTTTCAAACCTTTTCTAAAAGCGAAAGATGCCAAACTTATCGTGGTTTAGAGAACGTGCAAAAT
Organism: Glomus cerebriforme; assembly: GCA_003550305.1. Classification (NCBI taxonomy): domain Eukaryota; kingdom Fungi; phylum Glomeromycota; class Glomeromycetes; order Glomerales; family Glomeraceae; genus Glomus; species Glomus cerebriforme. Next base: position 16,356 of record QKYT01000979.1, on the reverse strand, counting down.
CTATCAAGAGAAGTACTATCAGAAGTAATAAGAATAAAGATATTGCTAAAATTAAATCAGCTCCTGATTTGTAATTTTTATCTTTAATTTTTATATATTTCAAGTGTTAACAATGTCAAATGATAAAATGTCTAAAGAAGAAATAGTCCATGAAGTTATTGAAAGGAATCAAACAAATCAGCTTTTTCCCGAATCAGATTCTGGTTTGTAATTTCCATTCTTTGTTCGTGTTTATGTATTCAAATGAAGTATGTTAATGATGTCAGCTCACTACAGATGATGACACAAAGCTTGAGTTGAATAAACCTTCCGAATCGATTCCTGGTTTGTAATTTCTATTTTTCGTTTGTTTATATATTCTAGTGAAGTACCATATATTAACAATGCAAATTCACCACAGATACTAAAAATGAAATAAGTGATGAGAACCTTGAGAGATTTGTCAAAAGGTTAGGATTAATACAATTTCCCAAATATGGCGAGTATAGTAGAAATGATCTGAAAAAATTTTATGGTATGTAAAAAAAAAAATCTGATCCCAGCATGATTGCATTTTCTTCACTAACTCCTTTTTATAATTTAATAGACTTCGCCGGTGAAAATTTCGAATGGCCAGTCAATATGAGAATTCCTGAACGTCGAATGATAATCAACTATATTATTCGACGTGACGAAAAAATCGGAAGAGAACTTGCAACTAATGCAATCGCATATCGTCGACTTTATGAATCCAATAAGATTGAATCTTCCAAAGGATCTTATGTGCTAATAGTCAATGGGGAGATAAAACGTTATGGGGAAAAAATTTCATCGGAGGAATATAGAGAACTCGAAGAAAAGTATCCGGGAAAATATTACGTACCTACTGTCGAAAAACCTATTGTTCTGCGTAGATTCTCTGCATTGGATGACAGAATGAAAAATGTGTGGCGGGTTTGTGTTTACAATTTGTATACAATCAGGTCATTTAATGGTCTATGGTAATATATCACTGAGAATTGTTTTTGCTAAAATGATATTAGGTTAACATCTGGATTCAAGATGAAGAAGAAGAGACTATTGATTATGGATTTCGTATGGTAATCGATTCGGGATCGACAGTGACAGTAATTCCGTATTCTATGAGAGAACAACTACATGATCCTCTTGTACATTGGATGACAGAACCCAAATATGCCTGTGGATATGCCGATGGAGAACCAATTTTTCAGGTCTCAAAACCATGGAATCTTTGTATTGGAGATGGGAGTAACTGGTCCGATTGGTTCCAAACAAGTGAATTATACTCTTGGGATGATGATTATAATGACGGGCTAGTGGGATACGATGTTTTAGACAATATTCCACACTATAAAAGAATTGGACAACCTTATGTCTTTCTCAGGAACAGTGAATATGCTTTACTTTCACTTTAATTTTTCACGGCTTCTTTTTTTCATTCTTTGCTTTGCCATTAGGGTCTTGGTGTATTTTTTTTAAACAACATTATATATATGTAAATGTAAAATTAAGCTAGATTCCGACTAGATATCATCCTCTTTTAAACAGTTTATATATCTGCTGGCAAATAATAATAATAAACACAATTATCATTGCTAATTGCTAATTAATGTCGAAGTTGTGTATTGATGTTATCGGAAACATGATTCTGATACCATAATTCCCAGATGTTTTAAATTATTGCATGACAAGATTTTAGAGAGTGATTTACTGGTAATGTCACTGCCATAACCAATATTTTAAAAACTGTAATTTATTGCATTTCTTTGCGACTTTGGTAATAGAATGGTCAGTTAACCTCTATTGTTAAAAACGTTAAAATGGATCAGATTGGGATATGCTTGAGAAATCTTGATTAAGACCATATCATCAAACCCCGCACTTTGCTTAAAATCTAGGTGAATTATTTTTGGAATACTTTGACGATTTTTTCAATTATCTCATTCGAAAGATAATGATAATGTGCAATTATGAGGTACTACAAATTATGTCTGTAAGTCGGTATAGGGTTCTTATATATTATTTGTATAAACTTTTCTGGTTTTACCATACCAGTTTCACCATCTTTTCCTATTAATTCGATACAATGCCATAAAATTGGCCAGGCGCATATAGAGCATAGTTTAGAGACAAGCAAAGTTGGATATAATGCGTTATCTTTGGCTAAGAAATTAAAAATCTTATTAGTAGTTCAAGTAAGCGAGCGCCATTTTTTATCGAGATTAATTACTTCAAATAATTTTTATTACGCAACGTAGTTATTGAAATGGCAGTGATTATGTCAAGTCCAACATCTCCGGACGACCCGACTCAGTGTTTTGGAGCAGTGATCACCCCAAACTTATAATTTATTTTTTATCTCTGGATTAATTAAGCAAGTCTTCGCATTTGTAATATAATATTTAATAATTTCTGACGTGATTGAAGGAGGATGGCTAATCCGTTTAATCTAGCCAAAATATTGGTGCCGATCCTAAAATTTTTATCGGATAGGAAGGGTAGAAAGGAGAACCTAATTATGTCAACTGCTGGGCTCTTTATTCCATCCTATTTGTTAACCGATTTTGGTATTACATTGCAGGTCAGATACTATAGAAGCATATCAAATTAGAATATCTCTGGCAAGAAAGTTTTTGCATATTTGCAAAGATTTTGAAACCATTTCACAGGTGTAAGAAATCTCATTTTCACATATACTGTAGTTATTATGATATATCAGATGAAGATATAGATGGAATTATACATTCATTCAGGTAGATTAGCTATCAGTAATACCACAATGATTAATATTGCACATTCATATCCAAATCTATTAAGGCTAAATCTCTTTGAACGTGACTATATTAGTGATATTGCTATTAAATTTTTGCACTTTCATGCCGAAACCTTAGATATCTTGATTTATGGGATTGCCGTAGAATTACTTATACTGCTATAAAAGAAATAGCGAAATCATGTCACAGATTAGAGCATCTCAATATATATAACTATGAGAAAGTTACTAATTTGGGTATTTGTGCTCTCAAACATCTCCTAAGTCAGTATAAGATTGGTAATTCACCTATTATGAAAATTGCTTGTTCATGTCCTAATCTAAAATATCTTGGCTTAGAGACATTAGTAGAAAAGTAATGGAAAGGCTTGATCGAAATATTGAGGTAGAATGTTTAATTTTCGTATAAAATTCTTAAATATCTCAAATATGAAATACTTTGTAATGAATAATATGCCTCAGTTCTACGCTGCTGAGTAATACAGAAAGTATATATAGTAGGGTGATTATTATAATACAACAAATAATTTTTTTTAATGTACAAATGAATAATGTAAATTGTACGCCAACAAAATATTTTTACATATGACAGGATCTTTCATTTAATTATCAATCTATATTATATAATATAACTATAATGGAAAATGACTCATGGCAAAAAAATTTCTATATATATATTCCCAAAAAAATTTTTTGCTTTCTTAAAAAATATAAAGACATTTCTTTTATTATGCCTGAGTGAGGTTTTGACCCTCATACGCGCATACCTGAGTGAGTAAATTTTTTCATGCCTAAGTGAGGTTTTGACTCTCATACACGTATATCTGAGTGAGTCTAATTATATTAAAGAATCTCCAGCGACTTAGATTAGGTTATGACAGTGATATCATAGTCTAATGGTGATGTTATAGTTTAATGGCGGTGTTGTAGTCTAATGGTGGTGCATAATCTAATAGTGGTGTCATAGTCTAATATCACAATCTAAAGGTGATGTCATAATCTAATAGTGATGGTATAACCTAATGTCATAATCATCTCCTATTTTTGGGTGTTTCTGCAACATTCTGGCTATTGTTTTAATTAATTCCTGCTATCTAATTGTTTATATCATAATCTAATGGCAATAGTGGTATCATAATCTAATAGTGGTTTTATAATCTAATGGTGATAATTTTCCTGATTGTCTATGATCCTTTTATCATTGAGAAATTATCTTCATGTTGGCTTAATTCTGTGGCTTTTTTATTATTAAGAAGCTGTCTGCGTGTTTACATTGCTTTGTAGTTTTTTTATTACTAAGAAACTATTCATACATTTATCTAGCTCTGTGATCTTTTTATTGCTAAGATCTTAGGTTGATAATGACACCATTCTAGTTGCTTTTGATTGTCAAAATGTTTGCCTATATTTTCCCTTTTCTATTTTTTCTAGATTGTCAAAAAAAAATCACGTCAGGTAGCGCAGTTATTTGTAGTGCATTTTTGTTAATTTTGGCTAGTACTATGCCATAATTCTGGCTGATCTTTATGACACGTGATTTGAGAGATCTAGCTTGGTAATATGCCTTATTAATTTAATTGATTTAAATTGATTTAATTAAAAATAAAGTAGTAAAAGTATAACAAAAGCTTAATGATCAATGTTGCAGAAGTTTACTGAGAGTTTAATTAATTCTATAAAAAGAGTGGTATTTCAGCTTATTTTTTTCACTTCTCTCTTGAAGTCTAAAATTCATTATAAATTGATATACAAATATGAAACATCATAAAAAATAAACTGATAAAGATACGGGTCAAAAACCAAAGAGAGATCACTTCACTTCCAAATTTCTGAAGATTTATTGCAAGAAATATTTCTGAATAACCATGCATCATCTGTCATTTCTTTAGGCAATGCACAGAAAAATTCATCTTCCAACCAAATATTTACTTACTGAAATCATGAAACTCAAGATTTAACAAATGTTCAAAATTCAACCCATGTTTGGCAATATTCAACCCATACTAGTTCAGAATATAATAGTAACTGTTAATTTTGGTTATATAATTTTATTTAATTATTCACTTTCTAACATTATTTTCTATATTTGACTAGACTTAAAAGCTGAAAACTAGGATTTAAAGTCTCAAAATAAAAAACTTCAATGCCAATTAGAGGAACTCAATGAAAATTTCCAGATGATATCCTCAGATTTAAAAGGGCTGCAGGAAAATAGTGAATATTTAATGAAGATTAACCAAGAATTCAGTCATAAAAATGATTAACTTTCTGCAGATCTTAAGAAGTATCAGCAGTCATTTGAGCCAGACGGTGAACTTCGATCTGGCCATCCTGAAACTCGATCTATGCCATCTTGAAAGGACTAATTTTTTTTTGGAATGAATTTCATCTTTTAGGCTTTCTTTGTCAAGATTTGTTGCAGTTAACCGTAGTTTTGATCCATCATCATATTAGGATGTGTTTTCAAATCCAATTTGTTAAATAATCCTTCTACTTATTGATTCAATTCAAACATGTAATACATTTTTCTGTTAAAAATCCTAAATCTTTAAAATTCAACAACATGCGCTTTACTGATTTTTAGTAATGCTAAAAGTTTAAACGAATACATGATAACTTTATAAAAAATTTTTTTTTGTTTCAAAAAAAATAAACGTTTTATTAATTAATTTATTTTTTTTAAAACAACTAGTTGGAAACTTTACTTTATATTATCGAAATGTGAACCTTTTCTTTTTGGAAAGCAAAATATTTCATGAAAGAGACGATCGATTATTTTTGCAAATAAAAAGAATTCAATATAAAGGCGTAAAAACATCAATTTTATACGCAGTTATTTCTTTAGTGACATCATTTCGACAGTATATATGATTTTTGTTTTCTTTATTCTCGAATCATAATTTAGTACAGTATAAATAATTTCATTAATTTTAAAACAATTTAATTATAATTTGGTAAAACAATTTCTTTTAATTTAAAAATTCAAAAAAGAGATTTTTGTAGTCACCCAAATTTATTAAATGAGGTCTGGTGCAGCTCTGTTGCGCCAAGTAAAACCCTTCTTTCAAAATATACCGCATATATTTAAATGATTATTTGGGCGTTCGATTAGAAAAGGAAAAAACTTTGGCGAAAAGAAAGTATCCGATACCATAGTTTGATGCTGTAGACTTGTAAATGGTGTCTGCACCCGTAAACCTGACAAAAGGCGAAACAACCCTAGACCGACGAGATGTCCTGCCACCACCACAAAGGCAAGCCTGTCTCTAATAAGGCAATCGTAGAATCAATAGTTAGTAGTCAACGAACAAACACAATAAATTTACAAGTTTCGATTATTTTCTTCATTTTTTAATTAAAGCCGCTGACTAAAAGATTAACAAATCCATTTTTGTGGATCCATTATGAAATGTGATACAACTTGCGATTTTTGCTTTTATTGGTACTTTAGTGGTCCCAAATAATCAAAAATAGATAAAGAATGGTTGTGTCACGTTACAAATGAAATGTTTATAATTTTTTGTTTAAATTTACCATTCCGCTTTCTCTCTCAAAATGATGTTTTTCTTCCTAACAACAAAAAAACAATAAAAATGCCATTTGTCGTTCTCTCAGTATCCGGGCCTAATGGCGTTAACGGACAGAATGGGCGCGATGCAGCAATACCTAGTGGATCATATATGAATGGGGATGATGGAGAAGATGCGACTAAACCAACCAGGGGAAAGGATGCCGGCGGTCAGATATATTCATCATCTTTATTCAATTGAAATTGGAATTATTTCAAGTTAAATTGTTTTTAAAATTCATCTACTTTCTAACAGATATCGACCTGTTTCTCACCGAGAGGTTCGATTTCCTTAATTTAAATTGCAACGATATTCTTTGTTTCAATGATTTGACTTACAGTACCTTTGAATAGGGATAATACTACTGGTGCCTCGATTGAATTTTCAGGCCAGTATCGTAAATCAGAGCAATTGGTCGATGAAAATTTCCAAGAAACTTACTCATGTGAAACGGTTGATTTTTTTGTTCTGGATGGTAAAATTTTCAAATTTTAGTTTATCAAGGTTTAGTGGTAATCAATCAAATGAACAATTCCATATTATTTGTTGCAAACTTTCAGCTCACGGAGGAAGCGGGGGACACGGTGGTTACGGTGGAGATGGGGGTAAGTATTCTTTCAAGCGTTTTACGAATACTAAGTGTGAGTGATCCAGCACGAATATAAAACAAACGTTTATTTAGGGTATGGTGCCACTGGTCATCCCGGAATGGACGCCACTCGGTAAGTCTCTTGCTCTTGGTGTTCAAGAGATATTCTTCAATATCAAAACAATCGTCTAATTTCTGTCAATAATAAAGATACTCTAATGGAACCAATGGAGGAAGAGGTGGTGATGGTGGTGATGCAGGTAAGAACACTATTGCTTACGATGAAATTTTTCTGGTAAATTGCTGATATACTTAGTATAAAATAACTTTATAGGCGCAGGAACCAGGTCGGTATTCTTCATTCAATTCACGATGCCATCTTTAGCTGCTGTGAATTTTTTTCTTTTCCTGACGAAATCTTCATCTTAAAGCGGTGCCAATGGCGGAAAAGGTGGTGCAATCACCTTGAACATGCGTGATACTGACTCGGGATTGCTATTGATGTTTGTGAAGGCATGGACTCCAACAATTTCCTACAGTCTGAACATCAGTGGAGGACAAGGAGGTAATCGTTGTTATTCTCTACGTTTCAATCTGTTCAGACAAACATTTTCGGTAACTATCTCACTAATTATCGTAATGCAGGCAGAGCTGGACAACATGGAACACCAGGTACAGCTTGTGTGTTATTACTCTGATCTAGCACATTCCTTACTATGGTTATATGGTTATAATATCCACAGGTAGAGGAGGATATGGTGGTAGAGGTGGTTCAGGTTATTCATGGACAGAAACACATTCCTACACCGACTCCCGGGGATATACACAATACACTACTACATCCCATTATAATCCAGGTACGAGTCGCAAAGCGTGCTTGATTCAGAATTTCCTGTCATATTCAATTCATTTCTTTTTCATATTAGGTGGCTTTTCAGGTCCTAGTGGTAGTACTGGACGAAGACCAACACATCCTCTACATAACGGTATTTCAGGAATTGACGGAAATTTCCGGTTCCTGATTGAAGACAGGTAAAATTGACATTATTTAACTTTTTACATTTCTTTTTTTGAAAAAAAAAAGAAGAGTAAAAGAGAGAATTTCCTACGATTTGTTGGTAAAATACTTTTCAGTCCCACAACCCAAACAACCAATCTTGACAGTCATTTTTTATGCTTTTATCCAGCGTTACGAATAACATTACAGAATATCACGAAATTTTTGATATACGTATACATCAGGTCATTATTCACTCCATAACGGGGGTTTTTGAACCCGAAGCTCAAATTCACATAGACACTTTGACGATTCTCAATTTGTCTGAGATGCCTACACCAAGACGTACGTTATCTGGCTTGCAAATGTTATGCGTACAGTAAATTAACCCAGATAAGGTTATCGTTATGTAGTGGTACTTACACTTTTAATTCAAACCTGATAGGAGATATCCGTATTACAATTAATGATAGCATATGGATTCGCAATCAGGAGGAGAAGGAGCATATCATCTTGCCACAACTTATCAATCCACGCACCACAAAAAAAGTTGACTGTGGTCAACCATTCACGTTTTTTCTCAAGAAACATAGAGTGAACAAGCCAGGTACATATTCAAAAAACCTTATCCTATTTCAATTGTCATTTCAATTTCAGAGAGTTTGATATTTTCCACCAAATATACCAGGTCCACCTCTTCGAGATGCTGATACGTTGCACTTGACTGCAACAATGACAGGGCTTAAAAGGGATCTTCCAGCTTTTGATATCAATGGCCTTAATATCAATATTAAATATCCTATCGAGCTTACCCATATTTCACACATGAACTCTATGGTAATGTTGCTCTTTGTATCCTTCGTGTATTATACTACTAATGTGTATCCTACTAAACCTTTCCTTACACCCCATATATAATTTCAGGTTGTTGGTCATGTGGCAAAAGTAATCTGGGGTGTGGAAAACACAACTGAGGTGGATTTTGGTAGCCTCTCCAAAAATGGGCGTTGCATTCGTGTCAGATTAGGAAAAACGAGTGGAGAGGTTTCATCTTCTGCCTTGCGGTTTGGCCTACAACCCGAACAGGAAGGAGTCGCTACTATCCCTCCAGAGCAGACTTTGGAAAGGGAATATATTTTTGAGATTCCTTTGTTAAAGGCTGGTCAAACGCTACAGCTGGAGGCCACTTTAACGTTGGGTGAAGCAGAGGTTTTTGAATGTGCAGAATTTTGGATTTATCTAGAACTTGGAAAGGTATGGATATAACCTTTTAATCATATTGCCAAGTAGGGATCGGAATCGATTCAATACTAGAAATCGAAAATCGATTCTGTAAAAATCGATTTTTAAAATCGAACGATCGTTTCTTAGAAATCAATTATCAGTTTCGATCGAATGAATAATCGTAACAGTCGATCTTTTTAGACATTTCTTTTGCCGATTAACCGGTAAATTTAAAAATCGTTTTAATTAAACGTTTTTAGAATCGATTTCCGACTTTGGTAATTTTTTGAGTTTCGATTCCAATCCCTATTGCAGAGACAAGAAAACCGAGAAACCGAGGTTTATGAAGAGTGAGATTTAGTGGTTTACATTGTTGATATAAACTATATAATCTAAACCTACTCCTTCATAACTTACCGCTTGAAGTGGTAACAATATTGACTGAGATGTTTAATTTCCGAAATGATGATTCTTAGTCTCGTCACCAATATCTAGTTATAATGAGATTCTTTTTTTCATAACACAAAAATGTGTTAGAGTTATCGTTTGATGACAACGATAGAAATTCAAATTGACAAAAGAAATATAAATACTTTTTTATTTTAATCTCAGATTAACAATCCTTCCATACCAAATGTCGTTCACATTGAATCCTTTGATGTCAGAGTATCGACGATCTACCGCGGTTTCCCTGCCGGTTTCTACCCAGATGTATTATTGGTCGCGAATCATAGAACGTAAGAGCAGTATTATCTACCTTTGTTAACTTTATTTTTGCGGAGCACGAAGGAATGAATCGCTAATATATGTTGTTTCAAAACAGAACACGCAATGAGTTTTTGGCATGGGACAACTTGCTCAAGCAGCAGTTCGGCCTCCGTTTCTTTATATGGGATATATCACAAATGGGCCATTTTCACTTGACAAGGCCAATACCAACACTATATTCGACTGAACTTACCACATTAATGAAGGATCTTGCTGGCAAGACAATGATTATACTGGATAATCAGTTTGATTATGGAGATTATGCTATAAAAGTTACAGCACGAAATTTTGTGCTGAATCATGAGGTATGTGCTGCGTTAATATGACGTAACTAATATGATGCAAAATGAGACTTATAAAAGCTAATAAAGTTATTAATTAATATTTAGTGGTTGCAGGCAATACATAAAAATGACAACAAGTTTGTTTCTCATTACCATTTATTCTCCCAGATAACAATATTGTTTTTATTAAGTTTGTTCTTTTCTTATACAGTCTTTTCTATCAATAGATTTTATGTGGTTAATCCCAAAGCTGACAAAAATGCTTGTGTAGCCGCATTGGACGAATTGATAAGTACGCCTTTTGATGCATTGAGACAGAATAGGTTTACGTTTGAACGTGTTCGCAATTTTACGCAACAACATCTGGTGGTAAAAACGGATGATTCTTTGAAAGATACAGGTAAGATATAAACATATATTTATTCCGATGAACCTAAACGAGAACACTCTAACACGAAAAAATAACGCAGAACTCCCTAATGATGCCTCTGTTGATGGTGAGCAATTTACCATTGATCCTGCGATATTGATTGATGAAGTTATTAAAGTACAGATTAAAGCCAAGATTTTCCGCAACATAAAGAAACGAATGTTCAATAAGGCAGCAAAAGTCGATAAAAAGTTGAAAAAGTTTCGTCCTCATATCCAGCATCTTGTACACTACCAATGGCATGAGATGGAAAAACGATCCCTAATTCAAACCTTTAAAAATCGTGATAAAATAAACAAAATGGATGGTGGTTATATAACGATTTTACCATACCTAACGACTACAAAACGAAGGGTATGCTTTTAAAAGTTTGAGAATGTCTAAACATCAATTTCATTACGTCAATTTATCCTCTTTTTTTTGCCTCTAAGATAATCTTTGCAGCATATGCTTGGAATGCAAGTCCTGCTGAATTTATTTTAATGTCGATGAACATAAGAGGCGTTATTGCAGGTTTAGGAATCGATGATCACTTTCGTCTTTTGGAAAGGATTTTTGTTACCGGACCCATCAGTGAAGATAACGAAACCGATGACGTTGGTTTATTCCTCACTGGTGGTCACCGAATACTTGATGAAAATGAGCGACAGTTGGCGGAAATACTCAAGCGGCAGATCATTTATGATGTTGCCGTTGAGTTATCAATTATATGTGATGGGAATAATGACAATTCTTCTCTTGGAGACGCGCAGGTTCAGTACCTATTCTATTCTTGTATGTTTTTAGATTGTTAACCAGAATCATGACGAAATCTAACTTTGAAATCATTTAGGTTCTGGAGATGTTAGAAAACTTGCGACGCTTGGTCTGGAAAGTAGAATCATTAAGCGGAATAACAAATCTCCGAGGGAAAGCAACAAAAGAAGAAAAACCATTACCAGCAATTCCTGAAGAAAATGAGGATGTTTCATCGCATCATTCAAGAGAATCGAGTCAAGTGCAATTCGATGATTTTGGTGATGCAGTAGGAGAAACTCCTCGAATTTACAATGATCTGACCACACGCAACGTACCAGATACAACTGCTGCTGGTGATCTTGGTGAAGTGGCGGAAACTATTTTTTACATATTTCCCGTCAGACACGACACACCCCTCGGCGAGTGGATGATGGGTAAGTTTTGTTAAATTGTGAAATGTTATATAAGCTTTTGATTGTTTTAAATCTTATTTTTATTTTTGTGTTTTATAGATGCACTAGCTCAGCTTTATGCCTTCATTAAATGTCTTAGAGCAGGAATCAATCAATCTATTTTACCTAACCGAAGAACTGCAAAGGTGCAACAGCAATCTATGGACCTTCTCCATCGTATAGGAGACGCCACGATTGTTGACTTTGTTGATCCAAGATCTTCGGCAAAGTTAGAATCTATACGTCAAGAGCAGTCAAACCAGACATCGATGGACAAGGAGGAGTTGCCTAACTCATCAGAACTTCCTATCATCGGTGATGAGAAATTAAAACGATCCATGTCTATAGTATCGAGGTTATCTTCAGAACCTTCCATTATTGGGAATGAGAAATTAGAAAGATCCAAGTCTACGGAATTTAGATCTTATACCCTTTCATCTCAAGACGAATCTCGAGATCACATCTTTGATGATTCAACATCCTCGTCTTCACCGATTTCTACATTTCCTATTTCAAATCAATCCAATGGAACTTCTATTATTCTGTCGCCACTGTCTGTTGCTTCTGGTCTTTCATTTGCATCAGCCATGACGAGCGCGACAAGGATGTCTTCATCTAGTTTTTCTTCCAGTGGCACGTCGGCTTCTCGTTCTCGCATCTTGTATAAAAAACTAGACCCAGAACGCCGACAAACCATCAAATCATTTAAAAGAGGAGTGAAGTTGCAACTTCAAAACATGATTCAGAAGCATTACAAGCAGTGGAAGAAGGGTTCGTGGACGTTCTTGTTATGATTTTCGACAGAAAAGGTTTTAATAATTTACCCCATCTTTATATTTTTCAAGATGCAAATTACAATTTCGGAGGCGTTTTTGATCCATCAAGAAAAAACTTACGCCGGAATGCTATGGAAACCATTTTTGGGCCTTTCGAATCATTAATCGACAATACATTGTATGGCCGCAACTTTGAGAAGAAAAGAGACGGGCAGGTTGGAGGTGTGAAGAATATAGTTGTAACGGACTCGGTTTATTCACAGCAAAGAGCAAAGGAGACAAATAGGAATAGAAATATGGAAAACATGATTTCCAAGTTCCTTGATTTCCAAAATAGAATGATAAAGGATACTATATGAATATCCGGCTTATATATTTTTTCACCTATCATTCATTGACTTAAAAAAATATTATATATTCTATTCCATAGGATCGATTTTAGATCATGTATGCATCCATATTTTCATCATGTAGAAAATCGATTAACTTGATTATCATATACAATCAATTTTTTAAATAATATTCAATTGAATAACTTTATTTATTTTATTATTTCAAATTCCTTATTTAACATTTTTACAATTTGACAAATCAGAACAAAAATCTGTTGCTGTGCCACTTTAAAATTTGAAACTTATAAAACTTTTGGTTTGGTTTGATAAAGTTTTTTACTTGCAAAACCCATCTTGTTTATAAGCTTTGTGATGATTTATGATACAAATGACTCTAAATATCACTTTATATATAAGATTCAGTTCAACCAAGAGGTAGTTATCACGAGCTATTCCATATAAAAATTTTCACTTTATGAAATAAAATTAACCAGAGGCTCTACTTTATTACTAATTACTAATACAATAAATACAATAAATATATAGACCACATAGACCTCTAGTATATATGAGAATGAACCAATGGTAATAAATTTGAAATTTCATTTTTTAGTCTAGAATTTCTTTTACATTATTTTTCAGGTCATAAAAAGATATACCAAACTTTCATGCAAATAAAAAAAAAGTTTATATGTAATTTTATCGGGGTTATTTTATTATACTTAATCAGAGTATTCAATAATTTAAATTTTACTTACCTCAATACCACTTTATTTTTAATTCAGGACAATGTCTGGAGCTAGTACCTTTTTGAATTAGATTTTTGGTTATTTCATACAACTTCATATTATATCCAAAAATTTCTTCAGACAGCCTTTCAAAGAACCCAGTTGCTTTGCGATTATATGTTTCAAACTTGTAATCAACACAAAGTTCAAAACATTCTACTCTTGTCAAGTTTGATGCTGCATAGATGCCTAAGAAAATAAATGAAACCTTTCTACCCATATTTCCAATTTGATATAGACCCTTTGAGTTGGGGATATCAAGCATTTCAATTATCTACAAGATTGGGGATATTATTCCTGAAAATAGTAAACATGCTCGAATTACAATCTGAACAGGCCAAAAAGAACCCCGAAATATATATATAGGGGTAGGGTCAACAAATGCGTAGCCATTATAGTGATAAATATTGAAGCCAGGTTTTGATTTGTGTATTATTTTGGCTTTTTTTGGTTAAAGTCAGGTATTTATAATGTGTATTTTTAGTAATTTTTTTTAAAAGCAAGAGGTTAGATTTGCATATTTTTAGTACTAATTTGGCTGATTTATATTTATTATATTTATTATATATAAATAAATAGTTTAATTTTAAATAACAAATTTATAACACTTATTTGAGTATTTCATATTTCAAAAGAAACTTTTATTTCAAATTAATTATCCTAAAATGTAAAGTTGGAAAATGACTTAGCAACCTGGCTTTTAATTTTTTTTCAAAAAATTTAAAAATTTTTATGTCATGAAATTTTTTTGTAATTTTTTAAAAAATTGTACCCGATATAGTAATAATATACAAAAATTTTTTTAAAATTTAACACAGATTGACACAGCTGGTTATGAGAACTAATTTTATTACTTTGTATCATCTAATTAAAATTAAAAAAAAAAATAAATTATGTATGCTAATCTTTAGTCTATTTTTTCCCAAACAAATATAAAAAAAAATATGAAAAAGGTCTACATGCAACACAGGATCTACCATATAAGTAAATAGTAATGACAAAAGCATATGTTAAGGACTTCACAATTTTGAGATTGCTAAGCATAAAACCAAGTTTGAGTAGATCTTCATGTAAAGAGGTATGAAGATTTTGTTTACATATGTTTTTATAGAGCTCTTAACATTATATGACAATACTAATCATTCTTCTTATCTCCTTAACTTTTTTCCAGCAAGATATAAAGCATGTAGAAAAATATAAAAATTCCCTCCTGAGTGAGATTTTGAGTCTCATACATGTATACCTGAATGAGCAAATTTTCCATGTACAGTGGGCTGTCAACTACTTGTGAGGTGTAGTAAATTTATAAAATCATTACAAAAATTTAAACATAATTTTCTCAAAAAAATACTAAGTCAATTCATAAAAATTGGTTTATTTAATTATAAATCATTTTATTCTTTTTGAAGTGCAGAAGTATTAAACAGATTTCAGATTAGTTTATTTTATAAAGTAGCAGTAAAAATTTATTCTATACACTATTTATATGTATTTGTTTTAATTAACAGATCCCAATAATAAATTTTGATTTTTAATACTGAAAAATAAAAAAAATTTAAATGAATAAAAAAAATTGTTTGTTTATTAAAATGAATAAATATTTACAAGTATTAAATAAATAAATAAAATATATACATTTAAATTACTAATGGTTACTTTTTGACATATTATGGTAAATCCTAAAGTACCATATTAGTGATATTACTGATTACCATAAATACTGTACCTAAATTAAAGAATAGAATATTGTGTTCCTAAAAAATGATCAGTATATTTCAAAAGAATATAAAGTACTGATACCAGTCTAATAACATACAACAAATAATTAGTAAAAATTATTAACCAATTTAAACCTTTGTATCAGTAAGGAAGGTATATATTTAACTTCTCCTCTAGAGTTAGAAGACCTTATGATTGACCCTATAAAAATTATTGTGGGGTTTTAACCACAATACATAGTTGAGATATTAAACATTTGGAAATAAAGTCACAAGGTTTCCCATTCTGAAGAAGCAGTCCCACACTCATCACTTCAACTCATAACCTATATTCAGAAAATATCTACAAAAAAATAATGGACAAATTCTGGACACAAGGTATCCAGAATTTGTTCCAAAAATGTTACTTTTTTAGGACATCCTGAATGTATCCAGAATTTGCCATTGTCCAGAATTTGTCCTGTATTTGTCCCAAATTTTAACTATTCCATTTTTAATAGTGAAAATAGATATTTTCAGGACATTTTCAGGACAATTTAAGGATGTTTTCAGGATATTGTTCAAAAACATCTAAAATTAATATTACTTATTATTACAGTTAATTTCAGCCAAATATATCAGTCAAATTTACATATTAAAATATTTACAATCTAACTTAGCCCAAGCTCATAATAATATAGCTTTTATTAAATAAATAAGATACAAAAAATATATTAATTAAAGATTTGGAATTAAAGTCACAAGGTTCCCCACCCTAAAGAAGCAGTCCTGTACTCATCACTTCAACTTACAGGTTATTGATCATTTCACTAATCATATCGGTATGTTATATGAACCAGTATTTATACCCGTAATTAATAAATTAATTACCTTATTATACTGTAATATCCAATATCCATTATTGAGCTGTTAAAGTGA
>QKYT01000977.1:15219-29228 GCA_003550305.1 Glomus cerebriforme | reverse complement strand
AAATTCAGAACTATCCAATTAAAAAATTTTCTGCATGCATATGATGATCTTAGAAATTCGTTGTTAAATATTTATAGAAAATCTATTAATATAAATTTTGTGTCATCGATACATGATTGGCTCCTGATATTGCACGACATAATAATTGCGTAAATGTTTGTCATCACGTGATTAATTATTTTCGCTTCGGACTTCCTTAAGGCGCATTAAATCCGAATCTTACTACAATCGGAATTTCAAATATAAAAACAATTGCATATAACGTCAATAAATGTAATTAATTCTAAAAAAAAAAAACAAATAATTACGATATTGTTACGACATTATTTTTAGCCCATGTGCATCTATTGAATTATTTTTGATTTAAAGATATTGTTTGAAGTGATTTATTTGGCAAAATAACTGTTTTTTTATGTAATTTAATTTATTAAGCAAGGAGTTTACTGAAGTGACCGATTTCCAAAACATATAAATTAGTATAATAATACTTGGTTAGATGTTAGTTTTAAATATTACTAAATTAGATAAATGATTTTTTATAATATTTCTTGTAATAATTGTCAAAAAAATAATGAATCTTTCAGAGATTTACTCCTAATTAAACTGTCGGCACATTGAAATATACGAGTAAAAACTGATTGATTTTCTATATAAAGAAATATGAGTTTATGAGTTTCGAGACATAATATGACTATTGCACATGGGCGGATTTTTGTGTAATACTACTGTAGATTTCATATCAAGTGAATTTGCAGATCAATTACTTTTCATAAACTGTTAAGGAAAAAAAATCTCTTTATAACCCTTATAAATAGTTATATTTATTATATTTAGTTGTTTTTTCTATTTTTATTTCTTTTTTTTTAATCATTGTTTTTTTAAAAAAAATAATCTTGTTCTAACTTCCTTTTTTTTCTTCTGTAGTCCTTACAAAGAAATTTTAAAAGTTGAATGTTAAAAAGTAGCATTAATATATTTAATTAAAGTGGCTTGGCATTAACATGATCTACAAATCCGCCGATAACAAGTATTGCTCAATGAATATATGGCTAGTCTAAGCCAAATTATTTATTAATTGATAAATGAAAAAAAGTTAAACTATAAAAAAGAACCCAGAAATTAGTGACAGAGGAATATAATTCATATGTTTGACATCTTTTTGTGCAAATGTGATTACGGATTAGGTTCGTCTTAAAAAATTTTACAAAAGGTAGTGTCCTATATTAAACTAGTTTCGTCTTCAGTACCTAAATTTCGGTTTCATCTAAGTAAATATATAGAATAATAACTTTTTTTTAATATTCCATATAAAATGGATTTCCGTTCATGATCAGTAGAGATGTTGTAGCCCAAAAGTAACCATGTCCCAAATCTGACTTGGAGTATCCCAAATAAAACTTGGAACAATCCTATGTCTTTTAAAAATGTTTAACATCCCCAAACTACCATCTATACAAGGTTTGTTTTAGAAATGGACAAGTTTCGGATATAAGATTTTTCCAAGTTTGATTTAGAGTTTGACTGCAATAGAGATATTATTTTTGAATTGATAATAATTGGATGTAATTTAATTTTCCTCTGCATTACCAAAATTTATTTGTATCTAAATAAAAGAAATGCCTTTTGGAATCAAATTCCTTCCTATATAGCTAAGTTGATTTTGCTTCCTTATAAACTTTATTAATTTATTTTCTTATATAACGTGAAATTATCGTAGATTATTTGATTGCAATTATTTATGAGGTAACTACGACATTTTTGTCCCCCCGAATATCAATATTGATGTATTTTTTTTTTAATTAGATGAATCTTCTATCTATAATAATTGTTGGCAATTTTAAGAATAATAATTTANGGGAAAAGATTATTGGTTTTGGCTCATGATAATATTTATTAATATTATACTCTTAATAGTACATTGCTATGTATTAATAGCCTTGTCTCTGATTTGGTGATGAATTTGATGAACTTCATCATCTTTTCTACTACTATTTATTAAATTGTTTGATAAAATTACATATCATACAGGATAAGTCATATTACTCATGTACGATTCGTCAATATACATTATATCTCAATTTATTATTTTTTTTTTTAACAATTGCAATCGGAGGATTCTTTAATATCATTATACCTATTAGGAATGAAGGATTTTTCTTTGATCCAAGTTTAATTGCATTACAAGAGGAAGCGCAGCAAGCGAGTGATCTTGAAACTGATAAAATCTCATTGTTGAGAATGAATGAGAAAATTTTCCTATTAAAATTTGTTTTTGTAAATATTGAATAAGAAGAGCCTAATTGCAAAGATTGAATAACTTGATATTTATGACACGCTAAATACATTACGTCCCATCCGCAAAAAATTAACATATAAGCAGCAATTTTTTATTTAGTAGCTTCAAATCATTATTTCTTTTTCAATAAGAGAACAAACTTTGTTAGGCATGAAAGTATAAAAATTACGAAAGAAATATTCAATTTTACTAATGTTAGCCAGAGATATAAATGCTTTATTGATAAAAAAAAAATTAATCAAATGATTCGCTCGTATATACTGTATTATTCTAGTTGGTTTATTTTTGTAGCGTTATGTCTGTTTTGTGGTATATAACAGATAATGAATAAGTTAAATCTAAATAAAGCAAGCTCAAATTGAATAAAAGAGTATATAAACTATAAAGCTCATTTGATTATTAAATAATTTTTTTTCACAAATAAATTTATGATTTTATTCTGAAGGCTGTTAAAGAATAAACATTCTTAAATAATTATAAATTGTATTTAATGTAAAATAAATTATATACTTTTTATATAAAAGTACAAACGAAATACTTCCCAATAATCACTCGAAATTCAATACTACAAACAGTGTCATCATGTAAATATCAAATTTATATTAAAATCTGTGTACTATATATTAATTATATTAAAATAATTTTTGATATTAAATTTATTTTAATATTTGTTTATCATTATAACTGTTATAATTCAAAACATAATCGAAATTTGCCATCAAATCAACATCTTAAAACATGAATAATGAATTATTTCAATATTTTAAACATTTTCTAGACGATTGATTTTATTTTTTCACAACTTCTGTTTTACATAATTGTAGCACATGACATTATTTTGGATTTCGAGTTCTATTACATTTTAATGGATCATAATATTTACACAAACAGTATGAATTTACAAGCCTCCAGATACAACAGAAAGTTCTATAAATCTCAAGCAATAAATTATTAAATAGTGAACATTATAACAATTCTTTTTGTTCTAATAAATTTATTTGGTTAAGTATGTTTAATTACATTATATTGCGAGTGTTTCAAATTGGATAACATAACACATCTCATAATTGTTTTCTTTATAGGATCTATTTCTGATTCAGAATCTCGAACAGCATTTCTAAATTCCGGTAACACAGAAGTTTCATACAAAATTTAAATTAATCAACTGAATACATAATATCATTAAGGATTGAATTTCTTATTCATTATTTAAAAAAACTTTTATTAAAATCTTATAAATATTGGTTTCTTGTGTTCTCTTTATTATTTTCTCTTTCCGAATGTAAATAATTAATTTTTAATCATAATTTAACATTTCACTAAATAATAAAATAAAAACAAGCTTATTTATGATGATTTTTTTCTTTTGTGTTTTTTTATGTTTTTTTTTTCTATTTTTCTTACTAGTAATTTCTGAATCTACTATATTATTATTTATATAATATCATCAATCT
This sequence comes from Glomus cerebriforme, assembly GCA_003550305.1. NCBI lineage: Eukaryota > Fungi > Glomeromycota > Glomeromycetes > Glomerales > Glomeraceae > Glomus > Glomus cerebriforme. Next base: position 25,478 of record QKYT01000977.1, on the reverse strand, counting down.
TTCTTTTTGAAATTCTGCTTGTAACTGCTTTGTCTATCAATCCTTAAGTAATCTCTTTATTGTTTTTTTCTCTTTCTGCATATATATCTTTATAATTTCCACCTAATATTAAACAGAGAAAAAAATTAATTTTTTACATTCTTATTTAAAGAAATTTATTTCATAAACTACTTACCGAGACAAGCAACGATTTTACATGGCAGAAGAGAGACATTTTGGAGCGCAATGTTACTCCAACGACCATTTTCTTTCACAATACCATGTGCAATTTGATGTCGAACATTTTTCTTATAATCTTAAAAATCTCGACAGGATTAGCCTTATATTTACCATGGAATGCAGATTTCTTTGCGAAAATATCTAATATTTCAATAATAAAATTTATCATACAAAGAGTATCTGCATTTTCAAAGTCTGTATTGACTTGAGGACATTGTCTTGCAGTGAAAGCTTCCACAATCCACAGTTTTGGCAGGAATGATATTCTCATTGTCAACAAGGAACTTGTTTAAAGTTCTATTCCGATTAAATTATAAAAGGTCTCTACAATTGCTCCTTGTTCAGTTACTAAGAAAGAAAATTCTTCTTGGATTGGTGGAGGAGTACTTTATTAGTGGTCGTATGTTCAATATATGATTTGCTAAATCGTGCTATTTTAAAAGATGTGAACCAATTATATACTGTAATATTGGCCAAGATTTTTTTACGGAAAGCTTGATTTATTTTTAAAATGTCTTGTTGTGATCTAGATATAGATTTCTTTTGTGGCGTAATGACGTAATTGATTCCTTTGTGGTGTAATGACGTAATTAATTTAAATTAATCATTGAACAACTAAAGCGTGAAACGCGGTAAAGATATCAATTTACATCATTAAATTACATGATATTAAATGACTAATTTATTATTACAGTCAGTGTAGCGTCTATGTATTTGTGATTTTATTAATTCGTCATAATGCCGGCTGGAATTATGTAGTCGTGTAAAGGTTAGAACCGGTTGTATTTTTGAAAACCGGGTTTACACAAAAGAAATTATAAGAAATTATGAGTATTGAGATTCATGAGAAATATGATAATTATTGTGAGGAATTACGATAATTTATGAGGTTGGAATAGCAAATTCTTTTATTATTGTAATTTTCCCAAATTACGTCATTACAATTAATTTTCTTGTTTGGAAATTTTTATGATTCGGACCGGGATTATAATTCTGGTCAGAATTACTCACATCAATCGGTTTTAGTAACCAGTTATACTCATTTTAAACGCAAGCCGGTTTCATAATCTGAAACCGGTTGACCCGAACCGGGTTCAAAATCAGTTTGGTACATTCGTTTCTGACCTCTAATCTAACCGCATCTAAATTCATAAACAGATCGCTTATAGTTCGTGGTATATGACACAATTGACACAAAAGATTTTAAGATATTCGTTTACTGATTGTAATATTCACAATGATATTTCAAAAACAAACAGTTCTTGCTGATAATAATTTAAAATATTTAATAAGCTACAAATAAGCTCAAAGAATGGTAAGCAAAATTAATTTTATTATTTATTTACTCACAAAATACAAATTTTAATTCATTTAAATTTTTTTTAGATGTTTGAGATAATTTCGCAATAAATAAAGAAATATGCTGACACTGATGGTACATAAAAATAATCATTTAAATTATATCAATAACTAGTAGCAATATAGAAGAACAAGTAGATGTTGAAATTCCTGATGGTAAAAAAAAAAATATTCTTAAAAAAATTTTTTTTTCTTACAGGAAATTTTATACTAAAAAAAATTTATAAATTATATTTCTTTAGTGTAAAATAACATTTATTAAAAATCATCAAATTTAACATTTGTGAATTATTTCATACTGATGAAACAAATGTAATAAAACGCACGAGTTATCACACGGTATAAACATAAACTTATGATAAATTCATTCATTGCAAAAAAAATTAATATACATAAAGACTAAATAAGAACAGTCATAATCATGCTCACGCGCATTTGAGGTAAAAATTGACAAATATTACTACCAACGGATATATATTTAGTCATCATGTGGGTTGTATGATCGTTAGATAAAGCTTTGAGATAATAGTCCATTAAAGAAATATATTCTATATATTCTAGACAGCATTTGAAGTACTTGAAATAGTACATAGTAAATATGCACAGTACGATATGACTAAATTATTATAATCATATTTCTAATCATACCGCAATCACTATAATTATCACTATTCTAATTAAAATTTTTGTTTTCAATATCTCTTTCCGCTCATTCCTTTATAATTTTTTTTTTAATGTCTGAATACATCGATTTAAGTGAATACATTGATCTAGATGAATTTGATAACCCATTAGATTTTAAGTATAAAATGGAAAGATTTATAATATAAATGAAATTTTTTAAAATAAAATTTAAAAATTAAAATTATAAAAATGAATAATTAAGAGAAATAAAAACATTTTACTATTTAGGCAAAAGAAATCAATTTGTATATTTAAAAATTAAATCAGGATGATGAAGAATCGTAAATAGCTATATTTACGAGATCAAGATGTTAGACATTCTTTGATCAAATTGCAGAAAATAATGCTCCAAATGTTTTCTACTTTTAAAACTCTACATTTCTTTATACTTCAACTTGGTTCTTGAAAAAATGTATTCTAACTTTGTATAGTAGATCAATTTTCTTAATTTGTATAAGTACACTGTGTATGATGTCTATGGGTAGGATATCCATATCCCCTGAATTTTTCTTTTTTAGTGATCATGGAGATCATACGAATATCAGATGTTTATTACTCGGAAATTCTTATTAACTCATAAAGTATGACAAACCATTTCCTATAAAATCTCTATAACATATTTTTTACTTTAAACTCTTCTAAAAAACTACCAGCTTTTATTATCTTCACATTATTTTTTTGCTCTTTTTTTCGAATTTTAACGATCAGTTGTGATGATATTAATTTGTTGCGGCATACCATATTACCATTCGGGATGTAAGGAGCTAAAAAAATTTATTAAAAAAAATCCTAAGCGTAAATTATATTGATTCGCTGCCATAGTATGCCGGTTGCATTTCAACTGAACATAAAATTGATATCCCCTGATCGCCACCATTTACACAATTATGCGACTACAACTGGGCAGTGAGTATAAATATATATTCGTGCACTGACACACTGCTAACATTGATTTTCGAAAACCAAAATATCCATTTTTGGGGAGATCGGCACTTTTTCATTAGATAAAATATCGTCCACACATATGTCCTTAATGACATAAATTATAATAATACTTACCATTTTTGACTTTTCGGACCGATTGAAATACTATATTTGAAAGTAAATAAATAATTATTTATCCGAATATTTGTAATGGATGAATATTTATTCCAGATTTGTTTATTTATTTTTGGTGCATAAAAAAAATTGATCAGTTATAAATACAAAGGAATTTTATTCGAATTTCAGCTTTAAAATTGAAATCTTTTTTTTTTATTAAAAAAAAATGGCTCTTCGTGAACTTGGTAAAACTGGTGTTAAAATCCCTGTAATCGGTTTGGGATGCATGGTATGTTTATAAAATATATCAATGTTACATTTACCAATAATATTATAAACAAAAGTATTTCTTTTTGTTTGATAGGGAATGAGCTTCGGTTATGGTTCAGCTGATGAACAAGAAAATATTGATGTATTGAATCGGTCAATTGATTTAGGATGTAACTTTTGGGATACCGCCGTTCGTATTTAAACTTTTTTAATATTTAAATTTTCATTTATAAATTGTAAAAAAAAAATAGTTCGTATCATAATTGTTTTAATTTTGAAATATAAAAGGATGTATATGGAGTTGGAACCAATGAAATCCTCCTTTCAAAAGTTCTTAAGGAACGTCGTAACGAAGTGTTTCTTTGTACAAAATTTGGTCTCGTTAAAGAATCAAGCGGTGATTATAAATTTGTTGCAAAAGGTACACCCGAATATGTTCGTCAAGCTTGTGAAAATTCTTTAAAAAGACTAGGAGTAGATTGTATCGATCTTTATTATCAACATCGTGTGGATTCAAATACGTAATTATAGATTTGTTCATTTAATCTTGTTTAAGAATTTGATTATTGTGATAATTAATTTATCATTTTTGATTACAGACCTATTGAAGTCACTGTCGGTGCTTTAGCAGAACTTGTTAAAGAAGGTAAAATTAAATATATCGGTCTTTCTGAATGTTCTGCAGGAACTCTTCGACGTGCTCATAAAGTTCATCCTATTGCTGCGGTTCAAGTAAATATATATATATATATTTTTAAAAAATATATTATACATACGTTTATATTCTTTTAACTATAATTTTTCAATAAAATTTTCAAGATTGAATATAGTCCCTGGACGCTTGATATCGAAACAAATGGAATTATGGAAACTTGTCGTGAATTAGGTGTCACTATAGTAGCATATGGTCCACTTGGACGTGGTTTTCTAACAGTATTTATCAATTTTTAAATAACTTTTATATTGCATTATGAGAATGTTTTTAATTTATTAAATTGTCTTTTTTTTTTTTAGGGAAGATATAAATCTTTGGATGATTTTGAATCAAATGATTATAGAAGGACACATCAACGTTTTCAAGGTGAAAATTTCACTAAAAACATGGAACTTGTATATAAAATCAATGAATTTGCGAATAAGAAAGGTGTAACTCCAGCCCAACTTTGTTTAGCTTGGGTTTTAGCTCAGGTAAAATTTAATATAATTCGATAATAACAAAAAAAAATTTTTTTTTTTTAATAATAAAAATTTTTTATAAATTTTATAGGGAGATAATATTGTTGCTATTCCTGGTACAAAAAAAGTTAAATATTTAGAAGAAAATTTCGAAGCATCAAAAATTCAACTTAGTTCTGAAGAATTATCTGAGTTAAGGCAAATTGTTAATTCTATTGAAATTGTTGGTGATAGAAATGCCAATATGAAGGTACAAATCATAATTATTTGATTTTTGTTTTTTTTTAAAAAAAAAAATTATAATATTAATAAGCTTCTGCTTTTTTTTTCTTAAAAAAAACAGTTGTTAAATCTTTAAAAGTCACTACCGTTTATAAATTATTTTATTAAGTATATGGTATAGCTAGGTTATTATTGAATTGTGATTGGTTATTACAATCTTTTGTCTGATAATTATCCAGTAATCTGGTAATTGTTTTTTCATATCAACCTACATCATTTTATCACTTGTTAATTATTAAATTATATATTCTTATTATCGAATCTTATTATGATAATCGTTTCTATGAATTCTGTTTAAATAATTAGCTTTTTGTTGTGTTTTAGCATATTTATGACAATAAATTCATCTTTTTTATTAAACTTTCGCTTGTAAAATTAACATGATTACTTCAATTAATGATACATTTTTATATATAAACTACAATATTCGATTCATCCTATAATGACTCTGTTTAAAGTTAACAATTTTTTTAGGTTTTTTTTTTCTACAAAAAAAAATATTTTATTATTTTCAATTTTATAAATTTGATGTTTCATAAATCATATAACTTAAGAAAAATGTACAATTACTCGTTACAAGAAAAATTGTTTGTATTCACAAGATAGTGGCCAAAATTAAAATTAACAAGAAATTTTTTTTTGGGATTCAAAATAAATTTAAAAGAATTTGAATTTGTAGCTAATAAACTTGATCTCGTATTAAAATATCCCACATAAGAGAAGTATTAACATAGTGTGAACAAAACATTTTTAGAACTTTTTGATATGGTAGTTTAAATATCATATTTTTTCATAAAATAATCGTTAGGAAAAAATGTAGTCAAATGGGTGATAAATAATTGAATACGTATATCTATATGTCAAATTGATAAAATATCGATCAAAAGTTTAATCGATTTTTACTGTTTTATACTTTCTCTCTTTATCTCGCTAATTTACTTCTTTAATGAAAGAAACACCTTAATAGTGTCAAATATTATAAATACTAAAGGGTGTTTGTATTTCAGAATCTATTGAATATGAACAAGTTGAGTTTTGAACAACTAACAGTGATGATAATTTGGATTCTCATGAGAGTAATGATATTTTTGAGAACCAAAATCATTCACCTGTTGTACAGTTACTTATGAGCAATGCTCCTCTCTTTTTGGATACTAACTTGGTGTTTGAAAACTTTGAACCCTTCATGGATACTTATAGCGAGTAACAAGATTTTGGAAATAAAAAAAGTCTGTACTGAAAATATAAGCATTCTTTAAATTGTATTCTTTAGATCACAATTCTTATCATATTAAAAGTTGAAATAGTAAATTAGGTTTCTTCATATTGGGTTTTTTTGTTGTAATTCATTTTTAAAAAACAATTACGCCATAGTTTATTTATAAATCGCGAAACATGACTCAATTGACTCACATTAAGTACAATGCATATGTATAGTCATTGGTAGAAATAAATAATGGGTTATGTCGTTATGACAGATTATAAAAAATCCTTCCCAAAGGGGATGTGGTGACCACTGCACCAAAGGCACAGAAACAGGTTGCTTAGTCAGCTTTGCAAGCCACTGAAAATTGAAACTTGGATGAAAAATTTTAATGAAACAGATTTATTTCATCAAAAAATTTAAAAAATTGTAAAATCTAAAATTGTTCTTCACAGCCGCATTTAATAAAATTTTCCTTTTTTTTTAATTTTTTTATAAGTTGAGAGTCTTTAACTAAAGATAGCAATGACAATACGGTTATTAACCAATTATGACTGGTCATAATTATAACTCTGACTGACTGATAATCGCATAATAAGTCCAAATGAATAAGTAGTCATTTATCTAATTCAATATAAGCCATTCTTGTGACACCACGTGACTGAAATTTTTTCATGGTGCATAGAAATACTGTAGTGTCCTCCAGACTGACAATTAAGTGATGTACCCATTTATATTTAGTTAAAACTTATTTAACATATGGGCGGATTTGACTCCTTTTCGATCATTTTGGCCAGAATTAACGGCAATTTTCATAACATGCAAGTAATTTTTCGTATCCTTCTTTATTTCGTTAATTCTGGCCAAAATGATCGACATTCCGATCGAAAAAGGAGTCAAATCCGCTCATATGAAACATATTTTGGAATGCCAATAGACCGGTCTGGACCTTTCCTTTTTTGGTATAAATATATATGTAGATCACTGACTAAATACTGCACCTGTTACCCTAGGTAGCATTCCAAAAATTGGCCGATATGAAATTTAAAAAGGTCTAGTTTAAACCCTTAATAAATTCATTAATACTTTAGAGATGAAAAAAAAACTTTTTTTTTTCAAATTCAAAAACCATAAAAATTTGCAGTAAAATTAATATCGAAAAGACATTTATTTGTATAATACTATTGAAAAGAAAATAGAAGATGGGAATATATTTTTAAAGAAAAAGGTTTTTCTTTTAGGATTGAAATAACTCTTTTAAACTTTAGGAATGACTAGTAATGACTTTCTTTTTATGTAATTTTTTTTTTTAAAAAAAATTATTTAAGCTAAATGTAAAATGTCACCGAACCAGCACTAGGATGGAATTTTGGACCAGGATTAATAAATGTAATGAAACTCCTTACTTTAATACTGGTCCAGTGACGATCACTAGTAGTGACATTTTCGGGGTGGCTGGACTCCGTCAACTTGTGGCACAGCTGATCATCATTAGTACTATTTATTATCAGTTTACTCTATTCACATACACATATAACGTATCTCTCTTTCTTTCATGTTTAATTTTTTTTTTTAATATTTTTTAAAGTTTCATTACAATATAAATAATAATAAAACTGAATATTCTTAGTTAATTTGATTTAATTTTAGTGATATTTAATCAAGATATAAATCATTCATATATGTTAAATTATATACTATACATTATAAAATGAAAATAAATTGTTTGATTTAATAAAAGAACATTTCATTTATTCATCAAATATATTTTTCAGACTTCAGTTTATAATTAAGTAAAACTTGATCACATTCATATCTAATGTGTTAAATAATAACAATATTTAGTTATATTATCATTACTGATTGTAAAGTTCCATTCTCTGTCAAAATTCGATTATGAAACCTTAAGAAAAAGGAAAAAAAAAAATTTTTGTAAACTCGAGAGTAATGGCAGATAGTCTGATTTTCACAGCGCAGCCATCTATCCTGTGGAATAACATTTTATATCACGGTGACTTAATTTTTAACCTTTTAATTTTATAGTATGTTAATTATTATTATATATTAAAGTAATAGTAAAGATTACACAAGTGTAACATTTAATGTTTTCGGTATTCTGACGTTTACTTTAAAAAAATATTAAGCAAGTTTCGGTAAAAATTTTTTCCTTTAGTTCATCTGTTGATTCATTAAATGCAGCACCAGTTTTTCCTTGTCTGATATGAGAAAGAAAGACCTCATATACAGTATAAGAAAGTTAAAAAGGGAATTTAAAAAGGAGTTAAAAGATATTTTGAATAGAAAAGAAATCTTGGTTTTTATACATTAATTTATTTCCTTTTATAAAATTTACAAAAGATGTATCATAAAAATTATTATGTAATCATAATTAGATTATGCGATGTACTAGTGGGCAGTTCGGACCAGCAAAATTCATCCGGGGTTCAGAAATGTCCAGATTTTCATAATTTTTTAATTCTGGCCAAAATTTCCAATTAATTCTTGCCAAAATGAGACTTGAAAGAAATTAAAATTTTGGCCAAATTAAACCAGCTAATTATTTGGGGGTTTTTTTATAGAATCATTTATTCATTTTAAATAAAATGATATTTGTTATATCTTTAAATTTTAAAAAATTTGATTTTAAAATTCTAATCTATTGTATTTTTGAATTATTTATTTCCATTAAATTTTATTACAAAAAATCATATAATTATAAAATAAAATTCTGGGCTGGGTTATGAAATTGGGGTCTCTACAATGTACCAATAAATATATGTTGACTTCTGTATCAAAATATCTATTTTTACATATATACATTGATTTTTCAAAATTGATATTACAAATTTAAATCTAGTGTTTTTTTGGTCTACCTGCACTTGTTAACTACATTACTTTCCATTTTAATTAAGAAATATATATTTTAAACAACATAAGCTTTAACTACATAAAAGAAAAAACTAAAGTTTAATTTGTAAACTTATGAACTTATGATGGGATTCAATAATTATTATGTAGTAACTATAAATAAAATATGTAATTATGTAGAAAAATCTAAAAAGCTTTCTCCTATTAGTGATTTATTAGAAAGTGCAAAAAAAGTTGGGATAAATCTAAAATAGCACAACTATAATTTCAACAACCATTAATTTTGGTAAAATAAAAGTTAAAAATTCAGATTACTAATTTCAATAATTAAATAATTGAATATTTACCTTGAGAATTAATATGGAACAATATTTGTAGTTCATGAAGTATTTTTATTTATCTGGCATCACATGATTTATTCATAATTGTTGATGGTTATTGTAAATCATGTATCAGGCAAAAAATCATGTATCAGGCACTAAAATCGTGTATTAGGCACTAAAAATCATGTATCAGGCATTAAAAAATCATGTATCAGGCAATATTTATTGTTACATTTATTTACAGTATTATATGTATTATTATTAAGGGAAAATTTATTCCTCACCCCGGGGTAGAGACCTGCAATGGGCCGGGTCCGGGCTCAAAACCCGGCCTGGACCCAGCCCGGAATCTGGGTCCGGGCCGGCTGAAATTATTCTAAATCCACCCGGGCCGGTCCAGGCCAGCATTTAATTTTTCATGAATTTTCCGGGCCGGGTCCGGGTTCAAAATGTAAACCCGGATTTTTATAATTCCTTAATTCTAGCCAAAATTTCACAGTTAAATCGAGCTGAAATTTAGATAGGCAGAAATTAAACAATTTTAATAAATTGTAGTTTCTGCAATTTATTTTTGGTTTTTAAATAAACTAATAATCTAAATAAATTGAATATCAATTTTATATATATTAATAGGAGTTTGCTATTTATCACCGCCGGTGATCATCACCGGTGTTTTCAAATTTGGTAATTCCGGTAATTCCGGCCAAAATTTAAGTGATCGACAAAATAATTTCCATTTTTGGAATCTTGTGTAACCCAAATTTCAATTTCGGAGAGAAATAAAATTGCCTTTTTTTGGATTGTATAACGTTACCTAAGATTCCATAAAAGGA